>QANW01007315.1:142241-190939 GCA_003254865.1 Dryas drummondii | reverse complement strand
GGAGGGAGGAGGAGGAGGGAGGCGCAGGAGGAGGAGGAGAGAGTGAGAGCTGAGCGAAGGAGGAGGCGAGAGTGACTGACTGAAGGAGGAGGCGAGAGCGGCGCTGCGAGGGTGAGGGCGAGAGTGACTGAACTGAACCCAGAAATGGGTATAAATTTAAAGACTTTGGGCGACGAACATAAATTCGTCGCTCAAAGTGACTTTAGGCGACAAATTAACATGTTCGTCGCCCAAAGTGACTTTGGGCGACGAATTAATGTTTGTCGCCCCAAAAATATTAAAGCGACGAACATGAATACGTCGCCTAAAATCACTTTGGGCGACGAACATGTTAATTCGTCGCCCAAAGTGACTTTGGGCGACGAATTTATTTTCGTCGCCCAAATTTGTTGACTTTAGGGCACCATTTTATCCCGCCATAATTTAAGACTTTGGGCGACGCACTGTTCGTCGCCTAAAGCTACATTTCGTCGCCCAAAGTTGAATTTTTTTATGAACCATTATCGTTCATACGTTCGAGCTCCAATACCAAATTTCTAGATCTCCAATTGACCTAATATTTTAGAGGAATGATCTTTGAGTGAGAAACTAATAAATGAACGGTTCAGATCGTTAAAAACACAATCGACATATAAGGTTCTACATATAAATCAGTGGTTTTTGCATTTGAAGAATAAAATTATATCAACTCTTTCGTTAAAACCTTGTAGCTTCAATAATTGTGAAGACCACAACGTGATTATCACAATCAGAGCCATTCTTCATATATGTTCATACTCAAAGATCAACCCTAGAAAAAATCGGCTCAATCGGAATTCATCTACCCGTTCGATTATTATTATAAGAATCAAGATCGTTCATACATCCTAAATGCTAAACCTAACTTCTACATCTCCAATTGAGTTAATTTTTTGCATGGATGATCTTTGAGTGAGCCACTAAGGAATGATCGGTTCGGATCGTTAAAAAAATAATACAAAAGTGATCTTCTACATACAAATACACTTGAAGAGTATAATTATATTAACTTTTGGGTAGAAATTTTGGCGATTCAACAATTTGTGAAGACTACAATGTGATTTCAACGATCGGAACCGTTCATTCTATTCATTTATACTAGAAGATCATCCCTGCAAAAAATCGGCTAAATCGGAATTTATCTCATACTTCGATTCGTATTAGAAAATTTACAATCGTTCATAAGTTCAACCACCGTTACCTAACTTCTACATCTCCGATTGAGCTAATTTTTTGCATGGATGATCCTTGAGTGGGGAATTAAAAAATGAATGGTTATGATCTTTGGAAATACAATCGTATCGTATGCTATTACATATATAAAATTGTAAACAAAAAAGTATTCTTACTTTGGGCGAGGAACTACAAATTTCGTCGCCCAAAGTGATCTTGGGCGAGGAACCTCACAATTCGTCGCCCAAAGTTACTTTGGGCGACGAAATGTTAGGTTCCTCGCCCAAACCATTATTACATAACGGGATGACCCTTTGGGCGACGAACAAGTTCCTCGCCCAAACTATGTTTGGGCGACGAACATAATTTCGTCACCCAAAGACCCTTTGGGCGAGGAAATGTATATTCCTCGCCCAAAATGAGTTTGGGCGACGAAATATTTTGTCACCCAAAGTAAGTTTGGGCGACAAATTTACGTTTTCCTCGCCCAAAGACACTTTGGGCGACGAACATGTATATTCCTCGCCCAATGTATTTCTGAATTAATTGTTTGTTGCGTATGTTTAGGCGACGAGATGAGTTCGTCGCCCAAAGTTACTTTGGGCGAGGAACGTGTTATTCGTCGCCCAAAGATTTTTGGGCGACGAACAGATTCGTCGCCCTAAATTGCTTTGGGCGACGAATATATGTTCGTCGCCCAAAGTGTCATCGCCCAAATATATTTTTCTTGTAGTATATATATGTGTCGCCAACATGTATTTAGAGAAATAAGTTTTTCCAGTTGGTGATTTAGAGAAATTGTTGCGTGACATTGGAATACCATGTGGCATGATGATTAACATGATATTATCAATTCACTTAAATTATAATACTTATACAATAATTAATTTTTAAAACTCTAAATTCTAAAAAATACCTTTAAAATTATACACATTTTATAATCTAAATAAATTAATAACACTACACCATCAAATCACATAGTGTTACAATGATATACAATCCATTGAGCCTAATTATAGTAGATTACAAATTTTTTAAACAAAAAAACGTGCCAAAAAAATCATTATCTTTGTTGCACTACTGTAGAAGATATTTAGGAAAAAACTAATGGACTACATCTTCGTCAACTCGTCAACTCGTCAACTCGTCAACTCGTCAACTCGTCAACTACTTTAATTTAATGTAGAAGATATTTTGGAAAAACAAGTTATAAAAGTTGTGGACGGCTTCGTCGATCTGCAAAAGTGAACGACCAATTTTCCACTTTTTATCGGTTTCATCAAATGGAATTGCTGCCAAGTCGTTAGCCAAATACAACCCCTGCCACCTCTAGCTAGCCAGCTCTCCCTGCCCACAAACTTGTATCATCTGTATATAAAGTTAGTAAACAAAATTGGTATATGTCCACTCTTTTCTTACAAGGTATTTTTTTTTTTTTTGGGGTAAACTATAAAATTTCTGATGCTGACAAAAATAGAAAAATCCGAGTTGCATGAGTTCATTCCTGTCTATTTAATTGATAATATATATATATGTGTGTGTGTTGACGGTTGTGTGATTTCTTTTGTTTATTATTTTTGTGTGTGTTTAGAGAAGATTTCCACTAATCCTTAGAAATTATTTTAAGGGTTAACATTTCACTAATCCTTAGAAATTTCCATTTTTCAGGAGCGCGCAGCTTTCAAGACACATTCTAAAACTCGAGGAATTCTTTTTCTTTTTGGGCTGGAAACTCGAAGAATTTCGTTGGCTCTACACATTAATATTTTAAGCCAACCAAATTCTTATTCTTATAGATTGTTAGGTTTAAGTTATGGATCAAAAACCAGACCAAATCCTTGACGTTAAAAGGTTAGTTTTTTTGGGAAAGGATCAGTGGCATTCTACTTTTTACCCAAGTTTTTAATAGTGCCCACTTTATATAGGATTTCAAATATCCGAATAGTCTATTTTTTACGTCTTCATTAAAGGATCATGCTTGCAAAAAATTAGATAAATCGAAAATCATTTACGTACAAAGATTAAATTGTCAAAAAAATAAATATTTCAAATATTAACCATTTAATTTTTGTAGGTAAATAATTTTCAATTTACCTAATTTTTTTTTTTGCAAACATGATTATTTAATGGAGACCTAAAAAATAGACGGTTTAGATCGTTAAATCCAATATAGAGTGAGCCTTATTGAAAAATTGTGTCAAAAATTATATCAAAAAAAGGATGTTACAGATCTACCCCTAGTTTCTTTACCTTATATACATCCAAAAAAAAAAAAAATTTCATTTTAGGATTTTGAGTATACAACTCAAATTAATTATTTATCACATGTGTTCTAATTTTGTTTTTGGTCGAAACACATGTGTTGTAATTGGGCACCCTTAATTACAAAACTTTAGTACTGGCCGGCCGGAAATGGATATAAAAGTAAATGATCTATATTTCCCATCACTTTCATTAATTAGTACGAGTACGATACAGAACTACAGATATTGTTAATATATATATATAGCATTACAGTAAATATTTGTACTGATTCTACAAGCAACATGTAGTCTGTTGTTGCACCCTAAGACTGGATTGTTTGGGAGTGTTTTTGTAGATAGTGTTTTTAGTCCGTAGCACTTTCACTGAAAATACTTTTGTTAAAAAGACATAATTTTTTTAAAAAAATTTAAATGCTTTTTGTGAATATACTTGGAAGCGCTTTCTGAAAAAACACTTACCGGAAAGTGCTTCCAAATGCTTTTATAATCCAAAAGTGTTTTTATTATTATTATTTTTTTTGTCCAACACAACTAAAAAGGCTTTTGACTATTTAAATGCACTTTTAGGACTTTTAAAAGCATTGTCAAACAAGTTTGTGGCTTAACCCTATTAACTTTAGGAGCCAAATATCACATAAATCAGCTGCCTTTATTCCAAACAAATTTATATGCTTGGAAAACATGAAAACATTTTTTTTTTTTATCAGCGCTACTTCCACAGAAGGTGGCGATTTAGACACTACTGGGGAGCTAAGTTCGAAGCAAGTTAAAGATATGGCCCGGATGAAAAAGATGCTTAATGCGGAACAACGTCCAAGTTGGATGCGTAATACATTTATAAGTGTGTGTTTGATTGGACTGATATTAGATCCTTTCTTCCTTTATATATATTCCAACCATAGATTGAGAAAAACAAATGCCTTGAGATGGACAAAAACTTGAGCATTGCCGCTCTGATCATTTTGCGATCAATTTTGGATCTCCCTCACTTTATATTTTTTTGCTTACTTACTTTGATTAATATCATCGACTTCATTGGCCCCAACTTCAAACCCGACCAGGAAGCAAAACCAATGAGTAAGGTAATTGCTTTTGCAAAGGCAGTAGTTGCGGTGAAGCAGTTCTTTAGTTTGCCCCAACTGACCACACTTCTCTCTATTCTTCCCACTCCGCAAGTAAGTGAAATCTTTTGTCCCTATTTTTTGAGCCCCCTTTTTCGCCGCATCTTTTTCAAACATATCCAATTGTATAAGAGCATCTTCAGTTCTTCTTTTATATTTTTTTTCAATTTGAGGATAATTTAGAGAAAAAAGTTAAATTTGGAGAAAGACTCTTTAATGCTAAAGTTGAAATTTTTTCTATATCTTTTTTTATTTGGATCTCTAGTATAAAAAATGACCATTGGAGATTTGGAGAGAGTTTAAGGAGTTCCAACCATTTAACTTGGTTTGGAGAAAATTTGAGAAAAATCTCAAATTTTGGGAGATTTTAAAGAATAGTTTGAGCTCTGTTTTATAACATTTTTTTTCAAATTTAAATTTAGTAAAAAATTTAGGAGGAGGTGCTCTAATATACTATTTTTTCTCATCACACACATCATCATCACATATGCCATTAACAATAATGCCTACAATCAGACAAAAAAAAAAAAACAATAATGCCTACAATAACTACCCCTTTGCAATGTGTAGGCGGCAATAATTGTGTTCTTTTTTCAGAAGGAGAAGTTGTGGAAGTGCGATGCTGAACGCCTTTCTATTTTTTCAATATCTGCCAAGGCTTATCGTGTTGGTGTGGGTAGTCGGTAAGAAGTATGCAAACAGCAGCAAATGGATTAAAGGTTCATTCAATTTAGTCCTATACATATATTCAAGTCATGTAAGTTTCATCTTTGTTGTCATAATTTTATTCTATTTTTTATTGTTTTTATGTTCGTAAGAAAAGATGTTGACTCTTAGGCCCTGTTTGGGATTACGGTGGAGGAGCTAAAAGCTACTGTAAATGACAATTCTCAATCATCTATAACAATTTTAGTGTTTGGTAAAAAAAAATAAAAAACTGTTTTTTCCCACAATTCTCAACTCCCCACAACAAAAACAGAAAGTAGGTTTCTAGGTGCTTTTGAAAGCTGCAGTGACTCACAGCAACAATGAATATTTTATTTTACCCATAATACCCTCATTGATTTCTATAATTTTTATTTGTTTATTTTAAATTTAAAAATATGTCCATTGTTAGTTATATTTTATATTGTGATAATTAATTATGATATTTTATTTATACGATTAAAATTATAATATACTTAAAAAAATAATAGGCATACTTATTTAATAATGTTGTTCTTAGAAAAATTAATGCTAATAAAAATTTGTTGTCAAAAATTTCAAAAACAAGTAAAAAAAACATTTTATTTTTACCACACAAATAAGTGAAATGCACTTTCAGCATCATGTCCATTTTAGTAATTATACACAGTCACAGCATTTTCATATTAACATTTACTAAACACTTTGATACTGTTTTTTGCACTCACAGCACTTTTGAAAACATAGTTTACCAAACACTTAACTGCTTTACTTTACAGCTGTTTTACTTCAAAACTGTTTTTTCTCACAGCAATACCAAACTGGCCCTTAGTCTTACTCTTATTGGACATTTCATTTTACAATAATCTAATGAGGAACCTTGCAAGCTCTCTCCACTGTACTACGAAACTTTAGCGTGTACATATAGGTGTACACATAGCAATGCATATCTAGGTTCGCCAATCTAATAAAAAGAATCAATAATATTGGTCTTATCACTTATGTTCCATTTTCTTTTTCAAAACAACAATAATAGTACACGATGACATGACTTTAGTGTTTTAATAGAAAACTTGCCACATTATATCTTATAATTAGACGAAAATATTGTAATTAAAAATGTTAAAACATAAAATCATAGAAAATTTTAGTGAATGGTCAAGTGTTTGAACAATATTATGAACACTTGATTTAAAAAGATTATTTTTAATTGTTTGACTTTAATCTAAAATTTCACTATCGACATCTCCCCACCATTACAAACAAGGTGTAAATTTATGTTTACCATAAACTAAGTAAGAACTTTTTAATGGGCGGGCAGTTAGAGTTAATGTAGGGTTCACTCTTATAGGAGATGTTTGTGGGAAAACCCACACCGATCCAAACAGCCAATCATGGCTCGACACGTGGCTGGTCAAAACCAACCTTGGAGTTGACTTTCAGTGGTCAGACTTTGACCTCCACATCATCACTGCTCAGCACTTCCTCCGCCAGCTCAGCTCGGGTCTCCATGCCGAGTCCTCTATGCCCGGTCCGAGCCGAACCGATGACCTTCCAAGGGATTGAACGTTCATCTTTCCATGGTCATCCCGGTTCGGCTCAGCTCGGCACAGAGATAATCTCCTTTCGAGTTCTGGCGTCGACCAGTTAGGGCTCGGGGGGACCCCTATCTACTGCAGCGGCTCGGTCTGGAATCCCATGTTCGATCCGACCACGCATGAGCTTCATGTATACGCATAAAGACTTGTGTTCGGTTCGGCTCGGCCCTCCGCCGCCATTCCCAATAAGATCACGTTGGGATGAACCGGCACGCTTAAATGCACCTGACACAAAACCTCTGACAGATGGAATATCCAGCCTGCATCCTTGACTATTGGGGTAGTTTGTCTGAACCTTCCAACCTTGCATTTAATGGAGCATTCAATACTGAGGAGGTGAGTAGCTGTGCATGCAACTGGTTTGACCAAGCGCGTGGGTCTCTGGCAACCATTCATTCACATACAGGTAACTTACTCATCCAGTCTTCCTTTGCCTATAAAAGGCACCATATATGCACAAATGGGGGGATCGATCCATAAATCTAGCTATCAACTCCTTACCAGACAAACACTTACAAAAATCCCCAAAAGCTCACTTGAACTTTCTGAGAAACCTAGAACATTTGCCTTGTTCTTCCCATTTTCCCAAGTTCATCACCAGTTCTTCCTCATTTCTATCCAAATACATATCACTGATTTCATCATCGGAGCGTGTTTGGCTGGTACCACACCGGTCCATCTCCTTTGATCTTATGTTTGTCTACAGGAAGATCTCACGTCATCATCCAGCAAGGCATCTGATCAGTCAGATCATCATTTCTAAGTTGTTGTATCTACCTCACGAGAATTTGCATCAACAGATTGGCGCCGACTGTGGGAAGATCATCTTCAGCCGCTGTGTTCACCTTCACAAGTGCTAAGCTCTTCCTTCACACAAGTCAGCATGACTACCATCTATCGTGACAACAGCTCTTCCTCAGGAACGTCCCGGAATGATGAACAACATCAGCCCGAGACACCTGAGAAGACCAGGGGAGCACAACTCCCCAGGGCAACCAAATCCAAAGGTCCTTCGAAGACCAAGGCTGCTCACAAACTCCTCAGGGAGAGCCAACGACATCTGGCCGCTGAGAATGCGCTTCTCAAGCAGAATAACGAGCTGCTCGCCAAACAAGCTGAGCTGGCTGAGGAGCTCGCGGGTCATCGTGCTCAGCTCGAGAACAGCGGGAGATCGGGTTTCCGATCACGTCAAACCCGAACCGAGCAGAAGGTCTTTTCGCCATCTCCTTCTCGACAAAGTGCCCCGGCCGACGTGGACGATAGGTCGGCTCGGCAGGATGCGGATAACCCCTTTCTAGGCTTTGAAGACATGTCCCCGGTCGAACAGGCTGAGTTCTTGAAAGCCCACCGCCTCCTCCAGCAAAAGCAGGCGGCCTTCAGGAAACATTCTCCCGAAGATCTGGGAGGAGACCGTGCCGAGCCGGCCACGGATCAACGACCTCCAATCCGATCCAGGTTGAGGGATGTCAACCCAACTGGTTCAACTGAACCCAGGGTGCCAGTTAGAAGCAGACTCGGTCCCTCCACCAGTCAGGGCCCCTCCACATCGGACACTCATTCGGGGAGACGATCACTCATTCGGGGCGACTGGGGGAAACCATGGTCATGTCCGACCGTCGTCCGCTCAGTGAAAGGATCACCCGTCAGCCGGTGAGCGAGAGACTCGGTGATCGAACCGAGCGCTCGGGGGAGACTCAGGCCGAGCCGACCACTCCTGACGTGGAAAATTTGGTCCGGACCCTGGTACAAACCAAATCCGGAGCGTACACGATCGGCTCTGCCAGGTCGAGGTCTCTAGAGGGTATCTCGGCAGGACTGACCACGGAGAGGAACTCCCCCTCCCGTATACCAGCAGGATCATGGATGCTGAGGTCTCCCGGGATACGAAGCCTCCCAAGATGGATCAATACGATGGGACCAAGGATCCATACGATCATCTTGACAGCTTCAGGTACGCCATGGAAGCCCGTCAGGTGTCTGAAGCTACTAAGTGCCGAATCTTCCCTTCAACCTTGAAGGGATCGGCTCGGGGTTGGTTCCGAACTCTCCAACCCAACTCCATCGACTCCTTCTCCGACCTCCGGAGGGACTTCCTGGCGAGGTATCGGGTTGTATCCGAACGACTCTACAACTTGAACGATATGTCGCTTATTAAACAACAGGAAGGGGAGAGCCTCAAGGCCTATATGATCTGCTTCAACATCGAGTATACGAAGTGCGACGATTGCGACGACAGATCGGCTAAGAACGCCCTTATGCAAGGTCTGCTTGCCGGGGGACTCCGCTCCCACCTGATGAGGAACCCTCCCTCTACTTATGATGAGCTTTCTGCTGAAGCCACTAAGTGGGCGCGGGCTGAGGAGTGGGATGCTCAGGTGGAGGCCCTGAATCCCAGGTCGACCTCAGCCAAGAGGAAGGAGGGAGAGGTTGCAAGTCCCAAACCCCAGGTCCAATCCAAGAAGACCAGAACCGAGGAGCCGCGCCAACTTCTGGGCAAGGGGCCCAAGTTCATCCAGTACACAGAGTACACTCTCCTCAACGCCGGTCTGGAGACGATCTTCTCCAAGATCAAGGGACCACCCCTAGACAAAATCAGGGAGGGCGTCTTCTACAAGTACCACTCCAATCATGGCCACGTCACGGGTGATTGCTACGCTCTCCGCGACAGGATTGAGACTCTTGCCCGGGCGGGTAAGATCAATCAATTCCTGGCCGGCGGACTTAGGGCACCCAAGGCCGCGCTGAAGAAGCCCACCAGCACCATCGACGTCCGGGATGTTGCCATCGGATCGATCGGTGGGGAGCCAACCTTTGTGGGAAACTCAAACCGATCCCAGAAAAAGTATGTCAGACAGGCGGCTCAAGCTCACGAATCCCTGTCGATCCAAGCGGGTCAGCCCAGCACTTCCAAAAGACAACGGAAAGATTGGGCACCGGTCACCTTTGAGCCGAACGAGGCGAATGAGATCATCTTCCCCCACTATGATCTGGTCTTCATAGTGGCTGAGGTAGCCGGGACTACCATTACACGCTCATTCGTCGATGGAGGGAGCTCAGTCAACATCCTCTACCACTCTGCGTTCGCGCAGATGGGCATCGGCGAGGATAAGCTGGAGACTGACACACCAGCCTTGATCGGCTTCGGGGGAGAAGTGGTTCAGCCCCTCGGACACATCTACCTTCCCCTTTCGCTCGGGAAGGGACCGATCAAGAAGACTTGCATGACGTACTTCATCGTCGTCAAGCGGCAGTCAGCCTACAATATCATCCTGGGCAGACCAGCTCTGGTCGACCTTGACTGTATCGTTCACTACGCCAATTTCCTCATCAAATGTCCGGTGGGCGACGACTGCATTGTCATCTAGGGAGACCAGTGCTCGGCTCGGTCTTGCTACGCCACTTCGATCAAGCAGAAGGGTCAGTTGCCGAACTCACAAGAACTTGACTCCATCGCCAATTCGGGCAGGTGGCCGAGGGCGGAAACATTCGACTTCACTTCCGAGCCGAACCCAGATTCTCGGCCCCTTCCCGCCGAGGCCTGGGAGGAAGTGTCGATCTCGGCCGATACACCGGATCGGCTCGTCCGAGTGGGGACTCAGATCAGTCCCGAGCGGCGTTCTGCCATAATCGACTTCCTCCGTGCCAATGCGGAAGTATTCGCCTGGTCTTACGATGACATGCCACGCATATCGTCCGACGTGATCACCCACAGGCTGAACACCGACCCGGGATGCAAACCGGTCCGTCAGAAGAGGAGGTCATACGATCCGGGTCGATACGCCGCCATGGCTGAAGAGGTAACCAAGTTGCAAAATAACGGGTTCATCCGGGAGGTCAACTATCCCGACTGGCTTGCCAACGTGGTCATGGTGAAAAAGAACAATGGGAAATGGAGGATGTGCGTAGACTTCACCGATTTGAACAAGGCTTGTCCCAAGGACAGCTTTCCCTTGCCCAGAATAGATCAGCTCGTTGATGCAACAGCAGGACATCAGCTCCTCAGCTTCATGGACGCCTATTCTGGGTATAATCAGATCCTCATGCACAAATCCGACCAGGAAGGCACATCTTTCATAACGGATCGCGGCATGTACTGCTACAAGGTCATGCCCTTCGGTCTCAAAAACGCCGGAGCCACCTACCAAAGGCTGGTCAACCACATGTTCAGATCTTCCATAGGCAAATCCGTAGAGGTTTACGTGGATGACATGCTGGTTAAAAGCATAAAGGCGGACGATCAAGTCAAGGACCTCTCAGACATGTTCGGAGTCCTAAAAGAATATCAGATGCGGCTGAACCCAGCCAAGTGTGTCTTTGGAGTTCGGTCAGGCAAGTTCCTTGGCTATCTGGTCAGCCAACGGGGGATCGAGGCCAATTCAGAGAAGATCCAGGCCTTGATCAACATGAAGTCCCCAAGGACACGCAAGGAAATCCAGAGTTTGACTGGAAGAGTCGCCGCCCTGAACCGGTTCATCTCGAAGTCCACTGACCGGTGCCTCCCTTTCTTCAAAGCTTTAAGGGGAGCAAGGAAGGGCATAGAATGGACCCCCCAATGCGAGCAGGCCTTTCAAGATCTGAGAAGGCACATGGGGGAACCTCCCATCTTATCCAAACCAGAGTAAGGTGAAGAACTTTTTCTCTACCTCTCTGTTTCTGACTCGGCTCTCAGCTCAGTTCTGGTGAGAGAGGTCGGCAGTGTACAACACCCGGTCTTATATACGAGCCGAGCCCTCGCCGATGCCGAGACCAGGTATCCAAAATTCGAGAAGATGGCTCTCGCCCTGGTCAGCTCAGCTCTGAAATTAAGGCCCTACTTCCAGGCTCACTCAATCGTCGTCTTGACCGATCAGCCGCTCAGGCAAATCCTAGCAAAACCCGAGACTTCGGGTCGGCTCATCAAGTGGTCAATCGAGCTTGGCGAGTTCGATATCATCTACCGTCCCAGGACGGCAATCAAAGGTCAAGCCATGTCGGACTTCATCTGTGAGTCGACCACCTCGACGGAAGACCCACCGCGCGCCGACGCCACGCCAACAGCGTCCGATCCGAACACAAACGACGAACGCAGCCAGGTTGATCTTCTCACCTGGACTCTCTACGTGGATGGATCTTCCAACGCAATGGGAAGTGAGGCCGGGCTTGTTTTGATCTCCCCAGAACAAGTTGTGATGGAGTATGCTCTTCGTTTCAGATTTCAAGCATCTAACAATGAAGCAGAGTATGAGGCACTCATCGCCGGACTCAGATTGACAAAAGAGCTCGGCGCCACCAAACTGAACATCTTCAGCGACTCCCAACTCATCGTCAATCAGATATTGGGAGAGTATGAGACTCGAGAACCTAGCATGACTGCCTACCTCGAGAAGACTCGTTTGCTGCTCGGGAACTTCCACGAGTACAAAATATCCCAAATCCTGAGGGCAGAGAACTGCAGAGCCGACGCCTTGGCACGCCTGGCTTCAGCCACGAATACCAGATCCGCCAGGTACGTTCCAGTGGAAATCCTGAATAGGCCTAGCACGGCCGAGAAGGGATCTGCCGTCATGCAGACCGAGGCCGACCCGAACTGGATGCCGCTGATCATCAGCTACTTGGTCTCCGGGATCCTCCCCCCAGAGAGGGACAAGGCGCGTCTCATCAAAACCAGATCGGCTCGGTTCAGTATCATCGATGGTCGGCTCTACAAGAGGAGTTTCTCCCTGCCCTACTTGCGGTGTGTCACTCCCCAAGAAGGTCAGAATGTGCTGAGAGAAATTCATGAGGGGATATGCGAAAACCACTTTGGAGGAAGAGCCCTCGCCTATAAGACGATCAGACAGGGTTACTTCTGGCCAACGCTGAACAAGGACGCAAATCATCTCTCTCGCACTTGTGTTAAATGCCAGCAGTTTGCCGCAGTTCCCCATCAACCTCCCCAGTTGCTGACCTCCATATCCAGTCCCTGGCCATTCGCGCAGTGGGGACTCGATCTGATCGGCCCGATGCCGAAGGCAAAAGGGCAAGTCACCATGGCCGTAGTAGCAGTCGACTACTTCACCAAGTGGGCCGAGGCTGAGCCCTAGCCACTACCACAGCCGAACGGATGGAGACCTTCGTCTGGAAGAACATCATATGCCGGTTCGGCATGCCGCACACCATCATTGCGGACAATGGCAAACAGTTCGACTGCAAGAAATTCAGAAGTTTTTGTTCACGTCTGAACATCAACTTACCCTTCACAGCTCCTTACCATCCGCAGTCGAACGGACAGGTCGAAGCCATAAAGAAGATCATCAAGAAGACCCTCAAGACTAAGCTTGATAATGCTAAGGGGAATTGGCCTGAACTCTTGCCAGAGGTGCTATGGTCTTACCGAACCTTCTATCGCAACTCCACGAAGGAAACACCTTATGCATTGGCATTCGGAACTGACGCTGTCGTCCCGGTCGAAATAGGGACTCCTTCATTCCGGACCGGTATGTACAATCCCGAGACCAATGACACTGGACTTCGGCTCGGCCTAGACATGATCGAGGAGAGGCGAACCAACGCCAATCTCTGCTGAGCCGCTTACCAACAGAGGGTAGCCAAATACTACAACCAAAGGGTCAAGCCCAGGAGCTTCAGATTGGACAGTCTCGTCATGAAAAAAAACCCTCTTGCCATCAAGGAGAGCTCATTCGATCCGAATTGGACTGGATCATACAGAATCAAAGGCATAGTCCAGCCTGGAACTTACAACTTGGCCACTCTGGCCGGAAAACCTCTCAAGCATAGCTGGAACGCTGAACACTTGAAGATTTATTATCAGTGAAGTGTAGTTAGGATCGGGGACTGTTCGACCTAATATTGGTTCCAATTAATGAAAGGATGAACACATTTTGACTTCGCATTATTTTTCGAAGCAAACACTGGGGACTCCACCCCTATACACTTTCAACAAAGAGGAAAGATCTAAGTGTTTCCTTCGAAGAAATAATAAACTCATGTGCCGAGCTGGCGAGCCATTTCCGGCCCAACGCTCGGCATATTACAGACTCATCAGGTCTATAAACTCATGTGCCGAGCTGGCGAGCCATTTCCGGCCCAACGCTCGGCATATTACAGACTCATCAGGTCTATAAACTCCTGTGCCGAGCTGGCGCGCCATTTCCGGCCCAATGCTCGGCATAGTACAGACATACCAGGTCTATAAAAATCCCTGGCCGAGCCGAAGTGACTTTCTACGAGTCCTAACGTTCGACATGATATTTCTAAAAGAAAAATATACACTCCAGCCAAAACTTTCATCGTGCATGCCGAGCCGATCTGAAAGTATGTTTGAATATTTTTCTCAAAAAACAAAATTCCTAAATATCTCAATGGGTATACCGAGCCCATCTGGGATCACTAGGGTTTTCAAAATTCCTACTTAATCTTCATCATGCTTATCAGGCTGATCCGAAGACAATTGGGAATTTATCATTACTATTCATTTCATTGCGATCGGTATGCCGGGTCGATCTCAAAATGCCTTTTGTTTTTATCATAATCGTTACTTTTATCACTTTTTTGTTCGTATGTTATTGGTTATGTCTTTAGCTTAATTTCCGAACTGAACTGACAACAACTTGTTTCATAAAAAGAAAATACTGATAAATTAAACAAGATAAATCCAAATACAGATTGTTCCAAAATCAATCAAACCCGAGCCACACATCAGCTCGGGGATAAAACATAAAAAATAAAAACACAACAAAATCATGCAGATCGCTCGGCAGGCCCCTCCAGGATCGGCTCGGTGGACTCTTCAGGCGTCTCCTCGCCGAGCTGCACCACCTCAACCCCGCCAATCTACATCTCAGCATTGGGATCAGATTCGGGGACTGGGGGAATTGGGTTCGGCTCGCACTTCGGCAACGGAGGATCCACCTGAGTCGGCTCGGCCGTGGCTGCCACCACCTCGGCGGGAACCTGGTGAACGGGAGGGGGAAGGTCTTCTTGCTGACTCCCCTGGGAATCCCCCTCGCTGTCGGACTCACCGAGGAACGAGACATCCCAGTCCGGCCTCTTCGACCGGATCTCCTCCAGAAGCTCCTGATACCCCTGAAAGTAGGCATCAGCCAGCACCTGGGCGCTCGGGAGCCCGGCCCGTCGCCGCGACTCGGCCGCCCTCCGCTCAGCCTCCTCAACGTCTCGCTGAAGCTGGTCGGTGAGTTGGCCCAGGTCCGCCACCTTCTGCTCAGAAGTGAGAAGCTCTTTCCCGAGCCGAGCGACCTCCACCTCTTTTTCGGCCAGCTTGGACCGTAGACCTATCGACCCATCGACCGCTCACGCTCGGCCTTCACCCCCCGCTCAGCCTCGGCCAGCTTCTCCCTCAGCTCTTGGTTCCGCTCCCGAAACCTCCCCAGCCTGGCCTCAGCCTCGACAGCGGCGTGGGCAACCTCAAACTGCTTCAAGGCGAGCTGCAAAAACAACAAAAAATTATTAATCCGAACCGATCGGATAAACGTAATCCGAGGTGAAAAAGACTTACCAGCATGGCTTGGCGGGATGTGCTCAGAGCCTTTTCGGCCCGAGCTCTCTTCTCCACCCGGGCCTCGGTCTGGGGAGCCTTCCTCTTTTCTCCTTGCCGAGCCGACCTCGGCACAGAAGGTCCAGGCTGAGCTGTCGCTGCGACAGGAGCCTGGACCGGCTCGGCAGGGGCCCGCCCCGCGGCCCTCCTCTGGACGCTCCGCGCCGCCTTCTTCCTTAGGCGAGCCTCTATATCGGCCGAACTCATCCCTCTTTCTGCCCTCGGATTCCACCTGGGTACAAACCAGGAAATCCCGCTCGACCTGATTTAGGTCTCCCCGAGCAAGAACTTTGTGGACAGGTACTCTGCTGGTGAGTCCCTGATCGCGGCGATCTGGTCCTTGAGCTCACCCCTCAGTTTGTACTTGCCCCAGCTGACTGCAAAGACGAAACCAAAAGGAGTTAGACAAGGGAAAACACAATTATCACAAAACACATACAAGTTATCTTCGGATCGGCCCCAGACGTCCAATGCCCACTTGGAATCCTAAAGGCTCTGGGGACCCGAGCCGAGGTGGCTTTGTTCGGATCGGCGAACTCCCAATTCCTAGAGACAAAGAAGTATCTTTTCTTCCATGTCTTCTGGGAGGAGGGATTCCCCCCGAAGAGTGGCCCCGAATACGCCTGGAGGTTGTAGAATCCGAGCTCGCTCTGCTTCGACCTCAGGGCGTAGTTGCAGAACAGGAGATCCTTGTCTGGCACACACTTGTGCACTTTGTGCCACAAGATGTGCATAGACAAAATTATCCTGTATACGTTTGGGTTCAGTTGGTGCGGCGCCGCGCCGATCGTCGCGAGCTAGTCTTGCAGGAAGGGGTGCAGGGGAAACCGAACCCTGTTCTCGAACATTTCGGGGTACATTGTCACCCATCCCTTTGGAGGTCGGCTCGGCTTCTCTCCCCTGATCGGCAACCTCGTCAGCACGGATTCGGGAACTGAATACCTATCCTTCAAGTCCCCGAGATGATACTCGGTCATCTCGTTGGGAATTTGATCGGCCTTCCACGCCAATTCCTCGTAGAAGTCCGGGTCGATCGGACTCCCCGTCACCTGCTGAGCCGAGGTCGACGCATCGTGACCCCTGTCCCTTTCATTTGGACCCGAGGTGAGTCTACTCGGGATGGTCGTGATCGGCTCGACGTCAAGAGGTTCCTCGCCATCACCTTCGGCCACCCCTTGTTCCCGGTCGGAACTCAACACTTCGGGGTTTTCCTGATCCCCTCGAGCTCGGCGCTCCTCGCCTGGGTTGCGATCCAGCGCCGAGCCGACCTCATCCAACTCTTCGGACAAGTCGTCCCAACTCGCTTCACCCGCCGGTGGGCTTCGGCTCAGCTTGGCGTCACTTTCCCCATCAAAAACTTCCCCCGAGCCGAGCCTACCGCTCGAATCAGTTTTCGACATAAAAAACACCTTTTTCCCTCTCTTTCTCTTACCTTTTTAGATCAAAAAGTGTTTTTTCAAGAACACACACCAAAAACCCGAAAATGCAGAAAACTCAAAAGGTGAGGAGAATCACTTACTGGTTTTCCTCCGCCCAAAGTCTCCACCCCTCACACACTCAGACCAACCTCGCCTATGGCCACGAACAATCGGAATTGCGGCCGGACTGCTGCACTGACGACGAAGATTGAAGAGGATTCGCGATGGAGAGAGAAGAGAGTTTCACGGGGAGGGAAAGAGTGAGCTTCTGAAAAATGTGAGAGGGAAAAGAGAGAAACAGTCACATATATACCCCCATGCAAACCAATCTCAGCCATCCAAAAGTGGCGCTTCAAATCCCAGATCTTGACACCTGTCAAACATTCAAAATACCCATAAATGATGTGACCCTTACGTTCCCCCATGCAGACACAAATGTCTCTTCACCTGCTCTCGAAGATATTTTGGCCAAATACAAGTCATCGTTTGCTCGGTCTTCGGGAAGATTGGCCTGCTCGGAACGGAACCCGATATCATTTCGGTTCGGATCTAACGACGTATCATTCCCCAGGGAAAAGCACACTTCAACTTCCAATCCACCACTGTCCGCTCGGATCGGAAGCTGGGGGACTTCTGTTTGTGGGAAAACCCACACCGATCCAAACAGCCAATCATGGCTCGACACGTGGCTGGTCAAAACCAATCTTGGAGTTGACTTTCAGTGGTCAGACTTTGACCTCCACATCATCACTGCTCAGCACTTCCTTCGCCAGCTCAGCTCGGGTCTCCATGCCGAGTCCTCCATGCCCGGTCCGAGCCGAACCGATGACCTTCCAAGGGATTGAACGTTCATCTTTCCATGGTCATCCCGGTTCGGCTCGGCTCGGCACAGAGATAATCTCTTTTCGAGTTCTGGCGTCGACCAGTTAGGGCTCGGGGGACCCCTATCTACTGGACCGGCTCGGTCTGGAATCACATGTCCGATCCGACCACGCATGAGCTTCATGTATACGCATAAAGACTTGTGTTCGGTTCGGCTCGGCCCTCCGCCGCCATTGCCAAGAAGATCACGTTGGGATGAACCGCCACGCTTAAATGCACCTGACACAAAATCTCTGACATATGGAATATCCAGCATGCATCCTTGATTATTGGGGTAGTTTGTCTGAACCTTCCAACCTTTCATTTAATGGAGCATTCAATGCACCATTTAATACTGAGGAGGTGAGTAGCTGTGCATGCAACTGGTTCTGACCAAGCGCGTGGGTCTCTGGCAACCACTCATTCACATACAGGTAACTTACTCATCCAGTCTTCCTTTGCCTATAAAAGGCACCATATATGCACAAATGGGGGGATCGATCCATAAATCTAGTTATCAACTCCTTACCAGACAAACACTTACAAAAATCCCCAAAAGCTCACTTGAACTTTCTGAGAAACCCAGAACATTTGCCTTGTTCTTCCCATTCTCCCAAGTTCATCACCAGTTCTTCCTCATTTCTATCCAAACACATATCACTGATTTCATCATCGGAGCGTGTTTGGCTGGTACCACACCGGTCCATCTCCTTTGATCTTGTGTTTGTCTACAGGAAGATATCACGTCATCATCCAGCAAGGCATCTGATCAACCAGATCATCATTTCTAAGTTGTTGTATCTACCTCACGAGAATTTGCATCAACAGGAGATTAGGGGCTGATCATGGTTTTCTATTGAGTTTTAAGTAAATCTTAAACCCAAATTAAGACTTAAACAATAAATTTGCATTCTTAAGTAATAAATTATGTCAAGACCATAATAAGTTAATAACTAACTTAAAAAAAATTACAACCATGTTTGAACAACTAGGGGACGTACTCGTGTGCTTTTGAACAAATATGTATAATATAATGTTCTCTTTCCATACAATTTAGCAGCATTAAAATGTTACATATGTTGTTAGATTATGAATCCGAATTTTTTTTTTTTTGCCCAAAAATAAATCCGAATTGTTAATTGTTAGATTAGCAGCATTAAAATGTTACATATAGGCTAAATTACATTTTTTGGGTTAATGTAGTTTGACCTGATTTCCGCTTTAGTCCCTTCTAGTTTAAAAAGTTGCATGAAAAAATTGCAGCACCATCAAAAAATAAAGTGGGAATAGACCCATGACCGTATATTTTATTATTTAAGACTTTATTTTTCCTATGTGGTATACTAATCCTAACATTGTAATCGTACCCTTGTAGTTTAACTTGTAATTAAGTACAAAAACTCAACTCGATCCATTAATGTTCAGAAAGTGTTCAAAAAGTTAGGTTGGATATTACACTTGGAGTTTTTTTTAACCCACCTAAACTATTGTCTTGACCTCCCTTTAAAGAAATTCTTCAAAACTTCCCATTATACCTTTAAATGAAGTACAATAAAATAATATGAGAATAAGAAAAAAACAATTAAAACCCACCACCACAACCCAACACCATATGTTTAGGGTTGAGGCAGTGGGTTTCAATATATATGTTTTTCTTTAATTCTTATATTATTTTATTACATTTCATTTAAGTGTATAAATGAAAACTTTTTTAGAAATTATTTTAAGAGGGGTCAGGTTAAGACATCAATTTAGATGGGTCAAAATAGAATTACTTCGTCCATGTAGTTTGTCTTGATTTCCATTCAAGTTCATTGCACTTATGGCCATGCCAACACTCCATCAAAAAATTAGACGAAGTTGAATTTTTGTCCTTAATTGCAAACTAAACCATACAATTTATAGGGGTACAACTGCAACTTCTTAAGCTACATAGACTTGGTGGAATCATGTCAAACTAAAAGGATCGAAAATATAAGGACCGTATACATTATAAATATAAAAGATGACCCACATACACTTTAAAAAAAATGTGATCATTTATTTTTGTTGCTTTCGTTACAATTTTGTATTAACTGATTTATTAAATTTTAGGTACTTAAAGCCTTTTGGTACTTTTTTTCTATTCAACGGGAGATATTATGTTGGCATCAGGCTTGTAAAAATACTCCAGGATGCACAGCTACTTATTATTGTGATGATACTAGTACTCCAACAAATATTAAGATCCTAAATGACTTATGTCCTATAAATCCAGGAAATGCCACGTTATTTGATTTTGGAATATTTCTTGATGCCTTTCAATCTGGTATCAATGGACAAAAAAACTTTTCAACAAAGCTTTTCTACTGTTTATGGGGCCTCAGAAATCTAAGGTTTGTATACATGGAAGTTTGTTGAACTTTATATTAACAGCTCACATATTTTCTTAAAAAAGTTTCATCTTCCACTGTTTCAAAATTTATCTCTTATTTAAATAATTTTGATAAAGAAGTTTTTTTTTTAATACTAAGAAACACCTCATATTAGTAATTTTTTTACCAAATTATTACTAGTAATTTTGGTATCATATACTAATTACTTGATCAATATTTGCAGCAATTTTGGCACGAATCTTGAAACAAGTAGCTACATCTGGGAAAATTGCTTTGCAATTCTCATTTCTATTGTTGGCTTGCTACTATTTTTATATTTCATTGGAAACGTCCAGGTAAGTTGATGATGAATCTCTCTATATGAATTGAATTGTGTTCATCAATAATTTCAGGCTTCAAATCAACACAGTGATGGGTGTACAGATTTTTAGAATAAAATAACACATCATTTACTTGCTAATGCGTTAATTATATTTTGAGTGGAAAGTTACATTTAGAACATTTTTCAATAAGGTAAAAATAAATTACTATATTGATCAATAGCGAGTTGGTTAATTTAATCATACTCATATATACGAAAATACAAATTAACTTTTGAAGATTTTCTACACAAAAGTCATCTATCATTTTGCATTAGAGCCTGAAGTTTAATCATGCATTCTTGGAAGGGAAATTTTTTGAAAAATGACATAAACTTTGACCCATGTGTCAATTCAAGATGTGTATTATGGGTTATTCAGTGTACCAGCCCCCTTAACTTTAATTTTGAAGCCAATTTGTCGTTTTTGTTAGTTTAGTTGCATTTTCCGTCCCCAAAACAATCATGTGCATGAATTAGTTTGACTTATATGGACCTATATTACTAGTCATGACGAATTTACCCATAAAAAAGAGATCACGTGCATGACACGTAATCATTTTTGGACGGAATTTGCAACCAAGTTGACAAAAGTGGTATGTACGTTGGCATCGAAAATAAAGTTGAGGACGTAGATTGGTACAACTCATATATAATTCATGTCTTAAATTGAACATTTTCCCTTCTTTGAATGGTTAGAATATGCAACAATATTAATTTGGTCTAGTAGGATGAGGATATATTTTAGAAATATTTTTGAAGTTTTGTCTCTACTATATGTTCAATATTGTTTTTTCATAAAAAAAAAATTACATAGTATTTATCCTTTGTAATGAATTATTATTTACCTTTTCTATAATATACTGTTTATGTTTAATCTACGGCCAATCAACAACGTATTTGTTTTTTATCATGTTGATTTATATGGTCTTTTTCATTATATGAGTAGTGATTCTAGGGTTAAGCCATTCTCCGATCCGGTTTGGATTTATATATTGTGTGGTCAATATAACTAATCGGATGGATTTGGATTAGAGACACATATTAACTAGTTAACTACAATACTACGGTATATCCGCACACCTAGCCTTGTAGGATTTGATGATGAACAAATTAATTAAGCTTTCTTATTATTGTGAAACAGAGATATATGCAGTTGCAAGTAACAATACCGGAGGAGATCAATGAGTTACAATCCAAGATGCAGAAGAAGAAGCCAATGATAGAAGGGTGGATGTCAACACATGATCTCCCTCTGCCTATAAGAGTAGAATTATTAAGGAAACAATGCATAGAGAACTTAAAAGAGTACATAGACATTGATGTGGATGTGAAGGGTCAACTCTTTATTCTTTCCCCATATGGAAAAAAAGAAACAGTAGTCCATCTTTGCTGGAATATATTAAAAAAAAGTATGTTTCTCAACTTCATCAATAAATTTTTTACTAACAAATTACTGATGGTTCGTAAGTCAAATTGTTAATAAATTAACAATTTGTTATATAGATAAAAGAAGCATAGTAAGTAGTATAAGCCAACAAGAAATTAGTTATATAGATAAAGAAGTTATATTAGATTTATTAAGTCAATAAGCAGTTAAAGAACTTAGAAAACAAAAGTATAGATTAATACATGCATGTAGGAACAATACTTGTAGGAATAACAAGATTAGCTAGAGCACAAGTAGGAACCAAAGCATTAGTTTACATATGTGATGATAGATGGGAAAACATAAGCAAGCTGCAATAGCAACAACTGAAGTAGATCCAAATAAAAATTTAGCATAGGATGTATACCAAATTTTCCTATGAAAATTAATGAATTCACACAGCATATTAAAGTAAGCATTAGAACAAAAAACTATAACATGAAAGGAGATTATAAACATTTTAAGTGTTAGCTTAATGTATATAGGAAAAGTTTTTGATAGAATGAATTACAAATTTAATGTAGAATTTCAAGATTTAGTAAAGATGTTTGAAAGTAAACATATAAATTAATATGATAGAGGCTAGACTAGTAGATAACAGTTTCTTAGAAGGAATTGAGTGGAAATTACCAAACCTAAAAATTGAAGCAATTAATAAGCAACCTAACAATGCACAAATATATGAGCATATTGATGGTGAAGTAGCAATTAGATTTTCAAAGTATAGGCAAATAGATAACAATGACATAGAAAGTGAAATTGAAGAGCAAGTACATATTAATATGGCCTTAGATGATATAGAACAGAGTCTAATTGAAGCAAATTTAGATTTTATAATAGATAAATTAATAGATGATATAGATAATTTAGAAGAATATGAATATTTAGAAAAATATAAAACATATGATTTAAGATTACAAAAGAATGATGAAGAACTTATAGCATTAATTCTAGAATTAGGATTAGATCGAACATATTATAGGATCTAGTGAATATAATAATATCTTAGAACATATAATAAAATGTAACCCAGCAGAATAGATAGGAGAAAACTCTAATGTAACTTATGGAACACAAGGATTTGGAGCAATGAATGTAGAACCACCTTCTAAATCAGAACAAATAGGAATATCTAGTACACAAGAAACATATAGAAAAGCACCAAATGAAGCAATTAGAGCAAATGAGCAAACAAGAACAAAGAAAAATAGAATACCATATGTACCAGGTATTAGAGATATAAATCTAGTAGGAAACATATTAAATTTAGATAATATAGATCCCCAGCAATGGGAAAAAACTATAGAATTATGTAAAAAGGGATGCGTACATTCAACAATAATGTTAGATTTTAGTTCAACAAAAGAAATGTTAGACTACTTTGAGCATACATTAGATGGAATGGTTTTTGATTTTATACAAAACTGGAAAAAGAATTACTCCAGAAGAATATAATAAAGCATTACATGCCTTTAATATAACAAATTGTATATCTTTAATAAAAGCAGAATTCTTAGATTAAAATAGATTAGATACTAGAAATGAACAAGAACAAAAATTTGTGATTTACAATATATAGGAGAATATATATACAACAGATTTCTTTAGATACTTATGTAGAACAGGTAGAATAAATGATTTAAATTTATTAGATACATTCATTACAAAAATTAAAGGACCAATAGGAGAAAAAATATGGACAGAATGGCAAAAAAACCCTAAAATAGTAGAATCATTAATAGGACCTAGAGTTCAGCATGTATATAATAAAATGTAGTCAGATTAAAACAAAGAGACAGATTATAAAGCAATTTTACTCTTACTGCAAAAATATAGACTTACCAAAGTAATATGGTTGTCATAAAGAAAGAAAACCCTATAAATCTCATGTAAAGAAATATAGAAAGAAAAGTTACAAAAAATACAATAAATATAGAAACAATAGATTTGATATACAAAAATCACAAACTTTTAGGAAAAGAAAATATTTACCAAAGCATTACAAGAAAAGGAATAGTAAACCTTGGAATAGAAAATATAAAGCGCCACAAGATAGAAGTAAATGTAAATGTTACTTATGTGGAGAAATAGGACATATTAGACCTAATTGTCCCAAAAAAGGAAAAACTAGTAGAGACAAAATACAATTACTAGAGCAATTTAAATTAGAGTATATGAAGATTTAGAATCAGTATATAGTTTAGATAATTTAAGTGATAATGAAAGTAGTGGCCAAAAAAAAAAAAAAAAAAAAAGTGATAATGAAAGCATTTATAGTATTAATATTTGTAGTTCATACTTTGAAACAGAGGAAGAACCTTTAGATTTAGATTACTTAGAAGAATTAGAAGATTCAGAAGATTCAGAAAATGATTATAGTGTATTGATAGAAGAAGAAGAGCAATACACATATAATAGCCTTGAATAGTCAATTGATTGCATAAATTGTAATAAAAAAGTAACAGCACATTACAGAAGTAGTAAAAATACTAATAATGTATACTGTAAAGAATGTTATAACAAACCAGCTAAAAATAATACTTTAGAAGTAAATAAAGCAGAAAACATAAACATAACAAATGTAGATACAGAAAGCGCGCACTAGATTTAGTTCATTACTTACAATTAATTGTGAAATAGATTTTTCAAAAGAAAAGAGAATACAAACTATAGCAATGATAGATACTGGTAGTACACAATGTATTATGAAAGAAAACTTAGTCCCAGAGCAATATAGACAAAAATTAACTAGACTAGTAAAAGCAATACAATTTAATACAGAACCAATAACATTAACACAATATTGTAAACATGATTTTCCTGTAAATAAAAATAACAAGAGAGTGTACAAAATATTTGTATTTATAAATTTAAGGGTTACAATCTCTGTGTGTCTGTTCTTTACAAGAATATTCCTCTGATTCGATCTCCAAAGTTGTGCTTGATCCAAGGGTCATGAAGACTTGTTCTTGAATCGAACGGTTGAAACTTCAAGTCTTCTTGAATGGTTGAAATTTGATCAAGGGTTGTTGAGGCTTGATCTTGATCAATCTTTGACCACGAGGCGTGTCACGTGGTAATGGTTCTTCCGCTTTGGTGGTGAAAGAATCGGCACGTGTGTATTGTGCTTGTTGATTCTTGACGAGCTTGATGAAGAACTTTGACTCTTTGAGTGTTTAGGTGTTTTTCTGAGTTTTGGCCAAAAGTCTGGAGGTCCCCTCTTCTGAACAAGGAGCTCTTATTTTTAGGCAAAAGTGAGGTGTCGATTTGGAATCCCCAATTTGAATCTCTAATTTGTGGGATCAACTTGATTTAAGCCATAATTTGAGTTTGACTTGATTGCTCTAATTGAATGCCTAATTTAAACCACCCACCAATCAACTTAATTTGATTACCTTAATTAGAATCAATCAATTTAATTTAATTGATCTAATTTAATGTTTGATTTAAATCAGAGCCCATTAATAGGCAATTTGTCATTTTCCGCCATCAACTTGATTTAACTGGTGATCCTTTTCTGATGTCGCCACATGTCACCCTTAGGAACCGTTTAATTATGCACCACGTGTCATAATTTTATAAGTCACATATCATATGTCATTTTGGCTTTGACCAGTTAAATTTAGACCTATTGACCACAGAACACCTGTTTAGTGATTTTTTTTATATTACTAAAATTTATGTGTTTACAATTACATAAGCAATATACCTATTAGGATAGAAGGACAACAATTTACATTACCAATGACCTTATTATCACCCATAGGATCATATCCATTTATTTTAGGATTAAATTTAAAAAGTCTACAAGGTGGATTTCTATACACACCTTTAGGAATAGCATTACTTAAGAAATGAATAACAATAGTAGATCAAAGTAATCCTCCTAATACACACTATAACATTATTTTAGACTTAGAAAAACCACAAATAGAAGATATAGAAGACATCACTGAACAAATAGAAGAATTTGATGAAATAATATTTGAGCATTCATACCCAACATTAGGACAAATAGTATCATTAGAAATATT
This sequence comes from Dryas drummondii, assembly GCA_003254865.1. Taxonomy (NCBI): domain Eukaryota; kingdom Viridiplantae; phylum Streptophyta; class Magnoliopsida; order Rosales; family Rosaceae; genus Dryas; species Dryas drummondii. Next base: position 165,073 of record QANW01007315.1, on the reverse strand, counting down.
ATCCCTAGATAGACCAAAAACATTAGAAGAGTTATTACAATTACCAGAACAAACTAGGATTATAGGAGAAGATCCCCAAAAGCATTGGAATAAAAATAAGATAATAGCAAAATTAGATATCATAGATCCAGACTTAAAAATTAAGACAGCAGATTGTCCACGTAATCTCATGGATAAACAAGAATTTAAGCAACAAATTAGAGAATTATTAAATTTAAAAGTAATAAGACCTTCAAAGTCTAGGCATAGGTCAGCAGCCTTCATAGTTAGAAAACATTCAAAGAAAAAAAGAGGCAAAGCTAGAATAGTATATAATTATAGAGATTAAATGATAATACATATGAAGATAGTTATAAATTACCAAATAAAGATGAATTAATAAATAAAATACAAATTAGCAAATATTTTAGTAAATTTGATTGTAAATCAGGATTTTGGCAAATTAGACTAGCACCAAAGTCAATAGAATGGACAACATTTACCTGTCCTGAAGGACATTTTGAGTGGCTTGTCATGCCATTCAATTTAAAGAATGTACCATACATTTTTCATAAAAAGATGGATCAGATATTTAAGAAATATGATTCTTTTTGCAGTGTATATGTAGATGATATACATCAAGTCAGGAACAATTCAATTATAAGAGCATATATAGTTAACAGGTCTGGTGAGCCAGCCGTAGCCTCCAGTTCTTGCATAAAGAAGCATAATATATTAATAGCAGTTGCCACTAGTCACTAGTCAAACCTAGTTGGTAGGCAAAATTTTAACATAATTAGGGTAGAAATTGAGAATTAGGGTGGATTCTGAATATTATCATGTCAAAGGAGGTTTATTTGTTTTTATGCACTTAGGATATAGATAATCACTTCTCAACCCCCTTTCTATTTATTGCTTTCAATAAACAGTAGTTAAGTAGATTATTACCTATTACCTACATTCCTCGTAGAATCGACTTCGTACTTATATGCTATGCTTACCTCAGGTGATTTGTATACAATTGCAAGCTACAACTTGGTATTCATTTTATATTCCAAGTAAAACAAGTTGTACAAAATAGGCAACATGCACCGGCACCAGTAGTAGTATTGATAACCATGATGAAATAGTAGGTCCCACAATGGTCACCAAGTCTTTAGAGAATAGGCTATCCAAGGCCAATGACTGAGAACATTGGATTGATCAATAATATTGTCCAAATTTAAAGGCATGCTAATTAATTGTGTGGAATTTTTTAATTTTTTTGAGGAAATTAATTGTATGGATTTTTTTTTTGGTCAGAACAAGTAATTCATTAAGAAGCCCAAAAGAGTAAATCATTACAAAGAGGAACGCCAAATAGGCACAATAAAAAAACAAAATTAACAAATTGTTTGGACCGTATTTCGGTATCGACCGGAATACCTTTGAGCAAAATAAGGTTGATCGATCAAGCTTTTCACTACAAGAGAAATTCCCATGTTTGTAACGATATGACCCAAATTTCACTACAAGAGAAACCTTCTTAAAACCAAAGTTAAATGTTTCGTTTTAAATTGTGAGACTCCATAATTTTTCAAGTTTTATTTTGAAGAGTATTTTAAAGATTTTGAGAATTTATTTGAGAAATAAATGCTTTTGTTTTAAATTAGTTTGACCCAAAGTTGACTTTTTGTTTTGTTAGGTTTTTTATTTCAAGTTTGGGTTTGTTGGAAAGGTCTTGAATCCACGAGTTCGTAGAAGCGAATCATGCGTCGATCCGAGTTACGAACATTCGAAGTGGAGGGCATTTGTGTAATTTTGTGTTTAAGTTTATTTTTAAAAACATTTCAGCCCTCTCTCTAGCTCCTCATTTTTCTCATTCCCTCTCCCTGATCTCTCTTCTCTCTCCTCCCTCTCTCTCTCGCGCCGTTTTCTCTCTCTGGCGCATGTGGCGCCGTCCGGCGACCAACGCAGGAGGTCTTGGACCCCAGCTTCTCGCCTCCTTCCCCTCTCTCTCCTAGTTGTCACCGTTTTTCTGGCTGATCACCCATGACGAGGAAACATTGCAGAACAGAGCCGACCCACCTTGCAAGTGATCTTCTTTTCTCGGCGACGTTGCGATTGTAATAACCTAGTTTTTAAGATCAAATTATTTTTTTGTTTAACAAAAATGTTTATGTTTATAATTATATGTTTATTAATAATATGTCTTTTTACCTTTTTAATTATATTTATATATGTTTCTTTAATTACATTTTATTTAAATTTACATTATATATATGTATATATATATATATTAAAAAAAAATTGAGGAAGCTGCTAGACTTACGTCCAACAACTTGATGAGTTGTGTGTGTGTTTTTGGTGTGTGTGTGTGTGTGTGTGTGTGTGAGTGGTTTAAGTTAATAGAGTTGCTAGGCGGTGGGTGTGGTGGTGAGGTGTGTGTTTAGTGTGTTAAGGTGGGTTTAACAAATAGGAAGGCAGCAACTTGGGGTTTGAACAAACTGGAAACAGAGAGAAAAAGAGAAACCCAAGCAAGAAGAAGAAAGAAAAAAAAGAGAAAGGAAAAACAGAAGAGAGAGAGAGAGAGAGAGAGAGAGAGAGAGAGAGAGAGAGAGAGAGAGGAGGTAAGCTTCACCCACTCTGTTTTCTGTGATTTCGAATTTAAGTGTGATTTTCTGGTTTGGTGAGGTTTATTTATTGATTAGAGAGGTTTTTGTGACCAAAACAACCTAGGAACTAAGTGAGAATTAATGGAGATTTTGGGTGGGTGTCCTTGGTGATTTTTGGGGTTTATGTTCAAAATCAAGATTTGAGTTTTAGGTTGTTTTCAGTGTGGTTAATTTATTAGGACACTTTAAACTTGTTTTAAACTTGGTTGGGGTGTTGGGATTGAAGGGGATTGAAGTTGGAAAAATCTGGAAATTTTCTTGAAAATTGGCAGTTTTTGAGTAGCTTAATTTGAGGCCACATATCTTGAGTTGTAGAACTCCGTTTTGAGTGATCTTTGTATGGTTGTAAAGAGGAGTTGCAGAGCTTTAAAATGAGAATAAGTTTGCTCAATTTCAAGGTGATTTGATAGGGTAAACAGTAAGCCAAAGTTGAGAAAAAATAAGGGAAAAACTGGAAATTTCAGAAAATTGGAGAAGATGATGAACAGTCCCGCCGGACCACCACTCGCACCACTAGCGCGTGGTGGCACGTGCGGTGATTTCTGGCAGCTTTGGTCTCCAGAAAAAGGTCGATGAACAGTCCCGTCGGACCACCACTCGCACCACCGGCGCGTAGTGGTGCGTATGGTGGTTTTCGGCAGCTTTGGTCACCGGAAAAAGGTCCCTCCCTACTTTATTTTTTGTTTCGAGTCCGATGGTGGCCTCCATTTTTTGATCCGAGGCCCCGAACTGCGTGTTTGCACTACACACACCAGGATTAGAGAGTGAGCGACTTTTGTTCTTTATTTAATTGTGGGCTTTTGTTATTTTCTTGTACGGGTTTAGGCTTGGAGGATGACCGGAAGGTACGGGAAAACCTCTAGCGGCGAGTTAAGCACACGTTTGAGGTATGGGGATCCGGGGAACCTTTGACTGAAAATTTGATTGTATTGAATCTTTGTTGAAAAATGCGATGTGTGTGCTAATACGTGACTTATGTGAATTATTTGAATTACTTGAGCATGATACGAATTAGTTAATTATTATATATAATTATGTGCATTTATTTGAATATGACATTTATTTGAATGTGAATCATGATCCATTGAGAATTGAAATTACGGTGGTGAAAAGGGATTAAGGATTTAAGTTATCTTATTTAAATTTCGTAGTGTGCGCGGGAAGAGAAGCCCTTTCAGTTGCGACTGATAAAATTATCTAAACCCCAAGGCGCATTTGGACCTTCGGTTGCGATCAAAGTTAGGATATCTTGCACTTTAGCTGCGGTTAAAGTGAAGATGTGCATTGCAATTTATATTTCAATATGCATCGAGTGTTAATTCATATAATAGAACATTCGAGGTCACAGTGGTAAAATGCATGGTATGAGACGTGCATGCCTGTTTGTTTTATTATATGGATTAACTCGTTATCATATTATGTGACTTAAATTGAGGAAATGCAGCATAACATTCATGCATTAATAAAATTATTATATTATACATTATCTGCTCCGGATCCATGTTGTTTGTTTAATGAGCTTAAATACAATTAATTTTGCATGATAAGGTTGAATGTCCCTTCTGAGCAGTTGGTTAGAACTCACCCCCTTATAGACTTTGCAGGTACTGTAGCGGAAGTTAGTGTGAAACTGACCTGGAGTAATTAAGGTGATTAAGCATGAACCAAATCGGAGCTAATTTAGATTTTCAGACTGTGAGTGTTGTATTGTACAGAAGAATGATTTACGTTGTAAATTAAGCTTGAATCTAGTTTGTAGTATAATAATAGTATGAAGTTTATTTACATTTATTTTATTTTCCTCTGTCACATTGTGGTTATAGAACTTAATTCTATAATTAGAGTGTGATTCACACCTTAATCCGAGAAACTCTTAATCCCGGATTGGGGCGTGACAACGACCTTCAACCACCACCATTCTCTTCCTCTAGTCGAGCCCAATATCATGGTGTCATCACCTTGCCTTAACAACCACCCACAAAAGCCTATCGAGGAGGAGAAGGTTGAGGAGTCCCAACGAATTTTTGGCTTTTCTGGCGACTTGGGTGGCGGAATGGTTCGACCCAAGTATGGAAATGTATCCTCTCTTCGCTCTCTTGTTATTGGTTGTAGTGAACTGAGCCAATTGTTGTTGGGATTGAAAACCCCATTTGGAAACTCCAACTTCGCCACTGCATGTACTGTTATTGGTGGCGGTTCGGGTTGTTCTTTGCCTTGTTTTCTTCTCCTTTTCGTGCTCTTCAACCTCTACTAATTGTTGGGTCTAATTAGATCGAGAAATTTCTTGTACGGCTTCTTTGCTGCCATTGCCACTGGGATCTCCGCCACTGGTGGCGGAAATTTTGATGTTGTTTTAATTTTGTCTTGTTCTATTGAAGTCACATGAGCCACTTCCTAGGTCCGTTGTATTATTGTTGAGTTGTTGTGAAATAGAATTCGGAGAGCCATTGTGTGTGTCGGTCGACTCCATTTTCGATCGTTTTCAGCTTGTATTATTATATGTGAGAACATTGGGAATCAACTGTGACATTTGGTTGTTTGGACAGGTCGTGTGCACTCGAGGATTCCATTTTTAGTATAGATCAATTATCGAAATCATAAACCGAGTTGCGAAGGTTATGGAACGTGTGAAAGGTATAATTTGTATCCTTCTAAATTAAGATACTTCTGTTTTATGAGTGGATCGACTGGATTTGGATTACACTTGGATAAATTGTTTATTAATTATTGAAGAATCAAAATTGTTTGGAGAGCTTAATTATAAGGTTCATGAGCTACCAAAAGTGAATTGGAATTGGTACTGTGCCAAGTTAATTAATCTGACTTGAGTTTACTTCATTCGCTTCATTTGGATTAATTACCTTGATTTTGTAGTTGGATTGTTGTTGGTTATGTTATGTATATTAGAGGAACACCGTTCAAGGTTTATTCGATAAGTGAACCGTAAAAATTAAGTCGTGTCGACAAAAGGATTTTATATAATTATCTTCCAAATCTTAAAGTGCGGTACGTTTTTGTTAGGTCGATGAAGCTTCTTCTCTTAGCAAATTCTAGTGACAAACAAAGGAGAATTCGTGAGATGGAAACAAATCCTGGAATGGATTGGCCATAGCTCGGTTAATCTGTGAGTGAACTCTGTTTTATAAATGTTTTATGCAATTTATGATTATTTATTTAAAGAAATTTATTTAATTATTGCATGTTAACTTAATTGAGAGATTTAAATAAGCTAGTACACGTTTATTCATATCAAAAAGAGGAAAATAATAATGATTTACTATTATTGTTTGAAAGCTTAAATTTATGATTTACTATCTTGGTATTTTCGATTAATGATTTATGAGATGTTTTGGAAATTTGTTGAATTGCATAAGTTCGAAAATCTTTTGTTAAATAAATATTTTGATCTGAGTAAAGGATGAATTCCTGGTTGCATTTCATGATTTTTATAAGAAAGGTTTATGAAAATGGTTTGTGGGTATTTTTCTACGAAGTTTATGATTAAAATTTATATTTCTTTGGAAAATGATTTTGATCGAGCGGCTTTCATGATTTGAGAATGATTTTATTTAACCAGATTTATTAAAAGAATCGTATTTCAGTTTTTATATGGATGAGTATTTCAGAGATGAGGTTTATTGAGATATAGAAAGTGGTTTCAAACCGCCATATTAGTACCCCGCTCAGCAGGTATAGATTTTCTCTGCACTCTCTTAGAGATGACTCGGCGGTGTATGACTAGCATTTGCTCTGCACTTGCCTAGTCAGTGGTGTATAACCAGCATTATTAGCTATGCGTGTATGTATGGCTAGTTTTTCCCCGGGTACTAGTGTGGCGTGAGTTTTCAGTTTGTGGAGTATTCTGAGATATAAGTTTATATCAATAAATATTTTAAATGACAGTTTCAATTGAGCATTGCATTATTATTTCAGATATTTTAATAGTTTTGCAGCTTGAGAGTATTATTGTTTTCAGAGTTCGATTTACAATTTTGAGATGCTTTAAAAATGGATTTGAGGAATGTTTTTAAAACTGGGAAATTTTTAAGAAAATGAGTTTAAAATAAATGAGTAGTTTTACAAAATAGTTTCCAAGGGGTTTATTTTAAAACTATTTGTGTCCACTCACAGAGGTTATTTTCACGTTTTATTTTTAACGTTTTCCCCCCAAGTATTAGAGACCACTGAGGTTGGACCGCACAACGTCGAGGCATCAGTTTTCCCTACCATTCGTTCGTTAACATTAATTGTTGGCTCAATGTTTTTGCATTATTTGTTTTTATGTTTATTGATGTTGTAAAAATCTATTTAGTTATGCTCTGTTTAAATTTATATTCTAATTTGGTTTGTAGTGGAGATTAGTGGGCCCGACACCCGATTGGTGTTGGACTCCACAGGATCACTCTGGGTTCCAGGGTGAAATTTTGGGATGATCCTGTCACGATTTGTTTTAAGTCAAAAGGTGGTTGACTAGTTTATAATTAGCTATATATTGAAGGAGGCTTATCGAAATAAGAAGAATTGCTTGTTAGAAGCAACCAATCAGCCAGACTTGTTACAAAAAAGGGTCTAGCCTAATGTTTACAATCCGATCGAATTTTTTTTAAATAAAATTCCCAATCGGTTGGAGTTAGCCATATGATGTGAGGAAGTGGCTGTTTTGATTTTTACATATTATAAACCTTGATCGGAATAAAAATGTGCCTCTCAAAATATGAAAACGGTCAACCTTTCTTGTGCAAAATCGGTGGGGCTAGTGTAAAAACGACGGGTTTGCTTTTTATATTAAACGTTTCTCAGCCGGAATGCTTTTGTTCAAAGTAAGTCGACCATTTTGATTTTATATATATATATATATTGGAACCTTGACCGTAATGAAAAAGGTGATTCTCAAGTAAAAACGGTCAAGTTATTTTGATAAGAATAAAAGGTGTTAGGCCCAGTCGAAATGATTGTTTTCTCATGCAAAAATTGGAAACCAATCAAGTTCTAAACTCTAAAGGAGACTGGCGTGAGGTTATTTGAACTTCAAAGAAATCCAAAAACAACCAAGGTTGTTGACAAAAGAGAAGCTCGCAGTTTTGATTTAATGAAAGCTATCTGACCATTTGTAACTTTTTCACATAAATGAGGAAAGCTTCGGCCGGAATGAATTTTCAAGAAACTGAAAACGGCCAGGTTATTTTTTATGAATTTGTGACCGGCCGGATTTTGATAGAAAAATAAAATAAAATAAAATTATTTGTGATAGGCAGGGTTATGTTTCAAGTTAAAACGGCCTTTGAAATAAGGCGTCTTTTCTAAAATGCAAATGGTCGGGTACTTTTCAAAAGATGATATTGGTCAGGCTACTCATAGAAGTTGAACTGAAATATTTGGTTACTGATGAATTCATTTTAAGGCCGGAATTTGAGGTTGTAGCACTATTTTCAAACCCCATTAAGGCCAAAATTAATGAAGTTAAGTGGTCTCTCTTAAGTGAGAAATTGGCTCAAGTATTAAAAGTGATTAAATCCATTCAAAGCTTGAATTTCGCCCCAGAGATATAGGTCACCCAAAGCCCAAATTTCGTTCAGGGTTTGACAGTAATCAAAATTCGCCATTTGAGTCTAAGTCACACAAGGAAAAAATCTTGTATTGAATGCCAACAAAGTCAGCCCTCAACTTCATTGCTCAATCAATGACCATAATTGATTGTAATTTTAGGTTTGATTGTAATTTCGGTTAGTCACCATAATCACAGAATCATGATTTTAGGCCATTAATGACATAGCCACATTGGATCAGCAAGCCACCCTATAAATGCAAGTTGATGGAGATGGAGAAGGGACATGCTCACTACACACCAAAGACTCCAGTCATTTGAATTCTCAGTTGTTCTTATCACCTTTTGGCTCAAGTTCTTTAGTTTCAATTTTCATCTTTTCTAGTAAGTTTCATATTTGTAGCTCTACCAGCAACTACCCAAGAGTTGGTATCGATTTCTATTTTGATCTTTAATTTTACGGATGTTCTAGTTTGTTAGTTCCATTTTCGCATTATTGCCATCTTTTTTAGTTCCATTTTCGCATTATTGTCATCTTTTTTAATTCCATTTTCGCATTATAGTTTGTTAGTTCCATATTCTAGTTTGTTAATAAAAATAAATGTCAACTTTATTCATCGTTTTCTTAAATCTTGAAGTTTCACTTATTGACGAAAATAACATCGAATTTCATTTTATTTTCACCGTTCATAGCATTTTCCTATTGTTTGGGAAATGTCATCATCACATACACGCACGAGTTCGATCACACAATCCTTAGTACGCCAACTCATGCACGATTCTGACACAGAATCCAATTAAGGCCTTCCTATAAAGCCTTGCCCCCAAGGTGTGAAAAGGACTTAGGCCGAGAGTGGTTCCTTGCTCGACCAGAAGTCAATATTTTAGGCACATACACTTAAATTTGTTATTCAATTCCGGTCAGGCCAAAATTGGTTTTGAAAGATGGCACGCCCTGCATTAAATACAAACGGGCCAAAAGCTTTGCTCCCGGCTAACCTCAGCTGAAAAATAGCAAACACAAACACATGCAAAATAAAAAGGAGAACAAAGAGACAAAAAGATCAAAAAATCCCCAAGAACAATTGCATGAACCATAGCCAAACTAAAATCCACACATAATAGCAAGATCCACCATCAAAGCACAGCCTTGAGCAAAAAACATCAACAATCTCCACAATTAGAGCACATCAACCCACACAAGACTCGCAACCACCAAATTAAGAGAACCAAGAAAACCAAAGTACTATAACCAAACTGAGGAAAATTGAGGTATTTCCACCAACACATGATTCGATTGAGGAGCGAAAATTGCTTTAAAGTGGTAGTTACAAATGCTACAATGGACTTGAGCAAGGACTAGGAGAGGAGAGGAGGGGCATTGAGCAAGGACTAGGAGAGGAGGAGATGAGAGAAAGTGGTAGAAAAACAAAAGCAAATGGAATTAAGAAGATATTTTCTTGGCTTGTTTTTTTTTTTTTTTTTGGGAAAGGAATATACTAGAACATGTTTAGGAGAACATTATTTATAAATTGATTATAAGGGAATATGTAACATATGTAGTTTTGAGTATGCTTCAATGCCATTTTGGTGTTTTGCCCTTTATGACAAATTGAAATGTTGTGTGATATGCTGGCCCATTTTGCACACTTGGTATGTCGTCTCCCCAAAACAGTGTTGCATGTTTGGGCCTTTTTCTTGTAGTATTGGACGAATATTGTTGATTCCTTAATACTCTTTATGATTTTACTGATCGTTAAAAGACTGGTCCCAAGTTGGCCACCATTCAAAGGGTCACAACCCGGATCCCAAATGGCTGTGGAGTCTCTCCAAAGCTATTCTCTCTGGACATTAATCAATTGTCAATATTTGAGCTTTTTTGTCTATTCTATTTAGATCTCTACAATAGGACTTTGCTTGAGCTTTGAAAACCATAAGAAGCTAAGCACCGAGCTTCCAGTACCCACTAATTTTGTCACTTTTCTCACTACATCAATGAATAATTGGTGGCTAGCTATTCGTGAACCCCATTGAGAAAGAACCTAGCCTTCAACGTATTATAGCTTTCATGGTTGCAATTCTATCATTAATGGTTAGGCCCATACGGTTTTTGTTAAATTTTCTTGATTTTTCAATTTTGATAAAACTAATTTGGTTCCTACATTCTTACAAAAAGAGCAAAAGAATACCAAAATTTCACAAAACAATTAGTAATTTTGTGACTTTCTTGCAACAAGACTTATACTAGTAATGGAGAACAAAATCTCATATATAAAATGGAACATTGAAAAAGAAAAAAATCTTTTAATTTTTTTACTTTTAATTACATCTAGTATAATAGTTCAATTAGATATTGTTTATACCCTATTTTGGTTTTGGGCCGTATCTACGGCCAAGCCCTGTTTAGTTCAATACCCAAGGCCCAAGTCCGAGAGTGTGTGCAAATTCTTGAAGGTTTCTAAGTCAATCTTGCTGAGATTTCCTTGGTGGACTAGGAGACCAAATCAGGCAAGTGAAGGGAGAGTCTTGGGCATGAAGGAAAAGAAAGATAGAAGCCTAATTCGAGAAGAAAATGGATTTCCTAAGAGCTGAAAAGGGTTGATCACTATAAATAGTGGCAGCAGACACAAAGAGAGGGCTTGCTTCAACATTCAACACAACATACAAATTTAAGAATTCTCAAGATCTTTGCATCTCAATTTCTCAAGTTCTTAAGTTCTTTTTCTTGTTTTTTGCTCTGCTAGGGTTTCATTTTGTCCTTAATATTGATTTTGGTTAAATTTCGACAATTGATTTCATATATATTTGTTCATCATGAGATTTGTTGTTAGAACTTCCATTGTCACTCAAGTTCAAGATAATCAAATCACATACACATTTTTCATTATAGTTCATTGTTTGACTTATAATCTGATTACCTTTGAGCCTTTGATTTGCACTTTCGATTTCACAAACACAGTCACCGAAACTTACGATTTTTAAAGTCCTTGATCGTCAAGGCAAGGAATAACCTAGGCAAGATTCTTGTTCCTTACTTGTTGTACAATTGTTTTTGAGAAGTCAATTCGGTGCAAATTGTCATACCCCAAAATGGGGTCTAGCACTTAGGGCATGTGGCAGTGCCATATTGGTCTTTAACCTCGACATACTCTCACTAATCCAAAGTAAGAACATGCCAAGATCGAAGATCAACATAAGGCTTAAAATTTAAACAAACTAAACTCCAAAACAATGAGGAATTTTTTTTATTTTTAATAACAAATAATCAGAGTATACCGAAATGGAATCTTTGTAAAATAGCTAGTGAGCTATTAGTTATTCACCTTCTAAGATAAATCAATTTCTAAAAATAAAGACAGACCCTTTATTTTAAAATCAATAAACAAAACATCAAATAAGAAATTGAAATCCAAGTGAGAGTGAAAACTTTAATTTAAAATCTAATTTTTTTGGTGTAAACGAAACAACAAGTAAATAATAAGTAAGAGAGCCATACTAATCCTTAATTAATCAATTCTTCAGATTTCTCAGCTAAAGCATAACAAAAATAGAAATAAAAGGGATAGTAACAAACTCATCAATGATTGGGTCCTCTTCCTCATCACTTGAGTATTCGGATGTGGGTGGTGTTGGTATGCTAATCCTTGGTGAATTCTCTCTACTTCCAAACATTCATCCTTCGCCATCTGAAACGTCTATGAAGCTAACTATTCTTTTGTCCTAGAGGTTTCCTGCAACTTACAAATAGTGTAGGGGTGAGCATCACCAAAGCAGCTGATTACACACTCAACTAGTCCAACAAAACTCAACCAATTCAATACAATCAATTCAATTATAAGTAGGATTTAATAATGGCCTAAGCCCTTGCCGAAATGGCCTATGCCCAAACAAGTAATTTGATAATTAAATGACAACTTATTTAAAGCATTTAAATAGAAACCAAAACATTCTTTCTTTGAAAAATAAACACATTCATTTTCAAATATCGAAAGCACAATTATACAAGCATAAGTATAATCAATTTCAATGCTCAAAAATATATTTCACAAGCATAAAGTCATGGCCATGATTTCATACATAATTTCATGCCTTTTCGGGTTGGGTTGTTAGTTTTTAGGATTTGATATATTGGCTTTTTTTCTTGTCAAAAATCATTGTATTTATTTTTATTTAATCACTCACAAGCTCTAGGTTAGATTAAGGACAATATCAGTTGTATTGAAGAAGTCAAGAATGAAGTAGTAAGGAACAAAGACCCAAGGTATACTGCACTTCATGCATTTCATGAAAATAACTGTTTTTTGTCTATTTGACTAGTCTTTCACTACACATAAGGACAATGTTCTTCACGTACAGTGGTTAAATGATAGTCACTGCAGTGGGGCCATTTCGGGTTTTGCTTCTTAAAGCCGATTTCATTTAAAGCCCATTTTCTGTTTTTCTAAACATGCATGTGCACAACACATGATTTGGTTCCCTCACTGAATCAATCAAATCTGATTGCATCTCATCACTTTCACGCTACTCACTCACACACCTCAGCACTATTCATCATCTTCTCCATTTCTGATTTTTGCAAAATAAAGCAATATTTGATTTTACAGCTCCTCATTCCTATCCTTAGCACTACTAGGATACCTTTTTAGGACAAAAGGAATATGTCATTCATTTGTCTCTTGTGGACAGCGATTGATTGGCTTCCACGTGGCTTGGAAAGACACGGTGAGAGTGTGTGTGTGGTGTACGGGTATATGAGGTATCAATTCAGACTTTTCTCTTGTGTTGATGAGCATATTTTCAGTGGGTATTTTCGTGTGTTCATGCTTGGGTATTTTGGGTGAGTGCTCATCCTTTATCAAGTAAAAAAATGCTTTTGATTTTCAAAAACTAAATGTTTTTCTTAACTTGTTATTCATCTAAAATCTGAATGGGTTTGAGTGTTGTTTAAAATCTTTTCACATATTCATAAATACATTCATTTAGATTTTTAGTTTAAGGATTTTCCATTAGCCTTTTCATGTCTCTTGCTTGAGAAGACTGATTTTTATAGAATCCAGATTTGCATATTATTTCACATCTATATCATTGAATCCACTTGCTTGGGAGTGATCGGTGCCATGCGTTGAAGAGCTCAAGGAGGAGCTGCCAACGACATGAATGATTGATTACTGGCTTCAAGGTATTTGCACAAGGATGCACAATGGTAAGGAGCTGCCACTTAGTATTAGGACTAGAGTGATTGAGCTTGTTGTGTGATTGCTTGTATTGAAACTCTTGATATTGCATTGCTTGGTCAGCAGGAAAAGACCCCCAGTTTTTAACCGTTAGTGGTTTTCTGGGTGAACAATCTTGTGCCTTGTTTGTTATTTATTTCCATTGTGTTGCTAATTATTAATCTGGAAATTACATCACAAGATCATACACTTCACTTTAGCATGTTAACTTAACCTTTGAATACTAAATGAAAGTTTGAAAAATCTGCCCACACACCACTTTAGTTGTTAATAGCACTGGGATGCCTACATTGATGGATCCTTTGAGTGCATAGGTTGTCACTCAATTCCTTGGTGGGTTATGACTTATGGTATTTACTAAAGTTGTTTTGGTTTTACAAGTCAATCTGGAATTTCAGATTTTAGCTATTGTATCGTCAGAATTGTGTCTGCTTGATTAGTTCCTGAATGATCATATAAAACAAAAATTGGGGTCCGATTACTGACAGTAGATTTAATCAAGTTTATTAAGTAGATAAATCACCTAATACAAAGTTTCAGGTACTATTAAACCATCATGCATCCATTTTTAATATGTATCTAACATGATTAATCTCATAAAATGCAAATGCATGTTAAATTAAATAACAATGCAAACATATCTTTTTCTCCATGACATTGTAAACCTGTCAAAGTTTATAAACAGTGGACTTATCTCCTAATTTGTAAAATTAATTACTGTTATCCCTCATATCTTACCAAAAAGTAAGATCTAGATAGTGAGATGTCCTTTCATTGAAATAAATAAAAACTCATTTACTTCCCCTCTAGCATATTCTTTATTTCTCATAACCAACTCTAGACGACACATGTATGCATACTTTTAGGAAATTGAACCCAAGAATAGAGTAAAAACTGTACCCCTTCATCTCTAATTAGGAAATCCAAACACTTAAACCACATTAATGTCAACATTCTTGATTCAATAAATATGAATCCTAATGTATGCCTTGGCAGCCCCCATGATAGACATGGCTGCCCTCAATGCTTCACATGTGTATATGATGCTATATAAACATGAAGTGACAATCCAATTATATAATCAATTTATTCCTTCCATTAATCATATTACATGTTTTATAACATAACAAGTATAAAGCAATAGAAGCAATTAAATAAACAACCAAGTTTATATTTAAAAAGCTTAGATCCGAACCCAATAACAAGGCCAAATAATCACATATTTCTCTTATTGGTTCAAACCCTTTTTATCCTTGTAAACTAGTTCTTAACCTTTAGAACTTTCGAATCTAACAACAAGATGAAAATCAAACCTTAATGGTTTCGGGTACCACCAATTATGCAAGTCTTAATTAGTTTAAGTCTAGGTGATCTAATACCCTTCCAAAACCATAATAAAATAGCATGTAATTTATTACTTTCCAAAATAAACCAATCTAAGTTTATTAGAACCTTGAATCTTAGGTTAGTTTTTTTAAAACTAAACATACAGCCCTAGTGATTCAATTCTCAAATAAATTCACTTAAGTCCACTCGTTGATCCTAAAACAAATAGGATAACTTATATCATTCTCACAAGGCAAGTTGAAGTCATAAACATGGATCCCAAGTTCCATTAATTCTCGGTTTCAAAGCCAATTAATTCCTTTTTTCTATAACTAACCAAATAGATCATAATTTCCTTTTAAGACTAATTAATCAATTCCAATTAAACATGGCAGCCGCATCAAGAAAAATAAAACATCACATTAATGCTGAAACTAGCAATCAAAGAAACAAGCTGCACTTCCATCAATATAACTATGAATTAAACTATATTGAAACATAGAGTTTAGAAAGGACTAGCTCCCCTACCTCAATTGAAGCTTCTCGTCCTTATGGTGATCCACCAAACTGAAAATCAATCTCAAAACACAAAGGAGTTCATATTTCACATTCTAAAACTCAAATGGGGCTTTATAGGGTTTTGATGTCGTATTGGCTAAGTTAAGTGGCATCTGAGATTTCTAACCTATAAGTAATCATCCTATGACCTTAAACAAGTTCTAAATCATATATGTAAACATAATTGAAAGCTTAAAAATCAACACATAAGCCTTGGCCGAAAATAGGTATGCTGAAGCCTAGTTGTTGTTAAAAAACATAAGGCTTTGACAACCCAAATTCCATTCCATAAGTAAATAAATTCCCTCATGCTCATAGATCAATCCTAGGGATGATTTGTGACTTGTGTGAACCAACCGTTTAGGCCAAAAAGTAATAACAAAAATGGCATTTTTGAGGTATGTTTGTTCCTTTAAAATCGCAAATAGGCAGCAGTTGCGCTTTGAATTTTATAAAATCACACAAAAATAATTTGAACGATATTTTTCATAGGAATTTAGAAGACATACTAACACTCATGTACAAAACTTTTCAAAGTAACTGGAGTTGTAGAAGTATGTTTTCGAAAGCCCAAAGTCCACACCAGAAATCTGATTTTTCTGCATTTTTATTGTTCACGTGTAAAAAAATGCTCTTTTCGGGTTTAAGGCACCAATTCGAATAAAACCAATTGGTACAAGTCCAAAATTAGTTCTACAATCTACCATGATGATTTCAAATCAAGTTTCTAAGTGATACAAACTCTGAGTATGCAAACCTCAAGAATTTTCTTTGAAAAAGCTACAGAAAATAGGCAGATTTTAGGCAAACTTTAAAAATACATAACTCACTCAATGTAAATGGAATTTGCATGATTCTTGGTTTGAATGAAATGTGTACATGTCTAGTTTTATGCACAAAAACTATTTTGTAAGATTGCATCTCGATTGGTACAAAATCGATTTTTGTGAAGTAAGGTTAGAAAATACAAAAATTGCCAAACAAGATTAGGTTTTGAGACTCTTGAATTTTTTTTTGGATGCACTTAACCCTAACCATTAAAAAGGGTATGAGGGTATTGAAAATCAAATTTAGAGGGTAGGGTGAGGGTTATTACCAATTATTGCTAAGTTTCCCAAAGAACAATGCAAGTTGAACTTCTTACTTCCTCTTCTCGGGTTGGCCTCCTTTTGGCTTCCCTCTTCTTCTTTTCTTGTTCTTCCTCTTTCTCTAACTCTCTCTTTGTCTAAGAACTCAAAAATTTCGTGGGTTGTGTTTGGTATGAACAGAAGTTGGTTTTATAAAAGGGTTCTTGTGTTTGTTGAAGGGAAAACTGAAGAGTCACTTTTTATCTTACTTGAGAAAGGTTTTTGACAAGGTTTTGGGCTGTTTGTCAGGGTTTTTGATTTCCCAAGAGGCTTCTAATAGGCTGACCAATCTCTTTGGCCCTTTTTAATTGAGTGTTTAGCCTAAAGCTCTGGGCTAAAGAACCCAATAACCAATCAAAGACTTGTACTTAACCCAAGTTAATTAATTAAAAACCACCATGACTTTTTATAATTGGATTTTCTTTCCTTATTGCCGAAAATCCACTTCATCTCCAGCCCTAGTCATAACCTTCATGTCATGCAATAGCTATCATTTTAATCTCTTGCCCAAGTAATCTAGGTTTCTAGCCCTAGTGGTCTAGATTGGTCAAAGAAAATAGAGTTTTTAAGTCAATTTGCAACCCTTAATAGAGTTTTTAAGTCAATTTGCAATCCTTAGTATTTATAGTTGCCAAATCATATTTCTAAGAAATTATAAGTCACAAACACAAGCAAGGGTGTGTGTGTGTGTGTGATCCCAAAATGGTCACCTAGGTAACCAAATAATTATTCAAAAAACATGTTACTTAAATTAGGTGCCTTAAAACAATTATTGGATGAAATAAAAACATACAAGTTCTTTGGCATTCTTTTGGATTTCGAAATTACCAATTGAATTGTCAAAGATCATGTTCATCATCCAATTAACCAAGTATAAACAATTTAATTAATTTAGGCAAATATAAGTGTGCTTTTGCCTTAAATCCGAAATCACCGTAAATATATGAAAATAAATATGGTTCAAACAAGTAACATAATTTCAAATAAAACATTTAAATAATTGAAATTCTATAAATTTGTCTATGTGGAATAAATCCACATTTATGTTTCAAAAGAAGTAACAATTAATTTCTAACTAATTTCAATTAACTTAGTAACACCCATAACTCAAAATCAATAAAATTTGGGGTGTTACACAAATCAATTGAACATCATTCAATTTTGCACCCAGTCTCTCGGCTGAAGTAGTGGCACACTCTTAATCAATCAAAGGACTTCAGTGTTTCTTTTCAAATTTCTGGGTGACTCTGTCGTGATTTTTGAAGGTAATAGATATAGATTCACAATTCAATTGGAGCGTGAGAACATTGAAGCTATAATGCAACTTAGATGTCAGTTTCAATGTGGTTAAAAAAGATGAATTAGTTTCAGCCACTTTAGCTGGTGCTGTAATTATTTTAGATTGTGCTGCAGTCCAGTTTTCGTCGACCATGAGAATTTTTTTTTTTGTCAGACATTTTAAGACTTAGACTTTTCCCATCAATTAAAGTCAAAAAAAATAAATGCATTTCTTAAATAGAGTTATTTTATATAATTGCCCCATAAACCATCAAACATGTGTGAGAAGTTGAAACAAACAACAAGGATAGGATGTGGAAGGAAACTAAAGAAACACACATATAGAGTTGCTAAGTTGAAAAAGAATTGCAAAGCTAGCGTAACCAACCCAACGGTGTCTCGAGTCGAGTGTGTAGTCCGTTGTTTAACCAATAAGGTAATTAAATGACAAATGTACCCTCCTAGTGAACTTGAATGGAACTATCAAGAAAGGGTATTAATGTATTATAGTCATTAAAGCAGAAATGGCAAGTTCGATCGTAATATAAGTATTCACAAGCAAAGCCAGAAGCAGTAAGTTGTTACAACGAATTACAAGAATCAAAAGCCCGCCAAAAACCCATTCCTCTCTCCACCCTCCAATTCTTGATTCTTGAACCGCCATTACTCTCTCTTTCTCTCTACTCAGCTTCAATGGCGTTCTTCAATGTCCGTACACTACTCTCTCTCATTCTCATGCTCCTGATCGTCATGTCCCTGAACGGCGCCGTTGAATCGATCTCAACGCGTGAATACGAGTCGATGCATGGGGTGCTCCGAGGCCACGGCTACAATCTGGTGTGCAACGCCATGGCCACCTCCGACCTCCAGTGGGAGCTCCTCACATTCCCAACCAACGCTTCCTTCACCATCTTCGCTCCCACCGACGCGTCCCTCTTCGCCCTCGACATGATCCAAACGGCGTCGTCGTACACCGACACCCTCCGCTTCCACATCGTCCCTCTCCGCCTCTCCCTCTCCAACCTCCGCTCACTCGCCTCCGGCTCCGTGCTCCCCACGCTCCTCCCCTCCAGCGCCCTCCGCCTCACCACGCGCCCGGCGCTCTCTGTCTCCGGCGTCGACATCGCCCTCCCCGGCCTTTTCTACTCTCACCACGTCGCCGTCCACGGTCTCGGCGGTATTCTCAGCCTCACCTCCATCGTTCCCTACGCTTCGCCCAAGCTTCCTTCTCCTCCGCTCACCACCCTCCAGAGCCCCAAGGTCAACACTTCGACCGCCGATTTCAACACTACGACCGCCGATTTTAACACTACGACCGCCGATTTTAACACTACTTCCACCGATTTCAACACTACTACTGCCGATTTGTCTCCGGCGGCCGCGCTTTCTCCGGAAGTGGAGTGGGCGGCGGTGACTAATGGAACTCCTCCATCTCCATCTCCATCTGCAACGCAAGAGTACGAGATCTCGCCGGCTTTTGTCTCGGAGGAGGAGGATGAGATTTCGTTGGCTTCTTCGCCAGCGACGGCACCTTCGCCGGTGGTTGTGGAAGCTTCGCCGTGGACCGATGCACTGCGGAAGAGAGCTAGGGCTAGGGCTAGGGCTCAGGCTCGGGCTAGGGTTAGGGCTTCGTTGAGGGAGATTACTACAGAAGCAGATGACGAGAAATTGAATTCTGAGTCGGACGATGACATCTCCGGTGAATCAGTGTCGTTCAGTGATGTTGACGTGGAGAAATGTGGAGCGTCGGATGCAATGGCCATCGACTGCTTTGTGCCAGAAGGCGAGGATGGATTGGACCACGTCAGCATTCACCATGTGGTTCGCGTTATGGCCTGAAGGCTCCTCCATCACGTACATCCTGTACAGGCCGCCACGTGGTAAAATCTTAACGGCGTCTGATATTTCTATCTGCAGACTCTGCGTATGGATTGAATTCTAGTTAATTTCAGTGGATTCATTTTCGGAAAATTGTAATTGTTTGGATTTTTCAGAAAATTGTAAATAATTGTCTGAATTCTAGTTAATTTCTGTGTTGGAATTGCCTAGCTTAATTGAGATTTGCATTAATGAATGAATGTGTTTGATTTTCATTAGGGTATTCTTAATTAATTTCATATAATTAGAAAAATTAGTCCAATGGTATTAATTGGTACCTAGGCAGACTTGAATATTAGCATGCATGCATATATAAGAATACTTACGCAGGTAAGTGGAACCATATATTTATTTATTTATATATTTGTACATGCAATACATATATATATATATTTGGAATTTCATTAAATTAATCTTGTCTTATGTTTAGCAAGAAACAATTTAATTTAGGTATTATTGTATTAATGATCAGCATACGTTAATTAATATCAATCAGGTGGTGGTGCATGTGTTTATATTGTTGGAGACCGGAGGGTTACGTTAGTTTGGTGTATGTATTAATTCTATCTACTATCTAGTTGTGTATATTGTGTCTGGTGAGTGTGCAGCCACTTATGTTATAACACATAAATTAGTTATATCACGTATCAGTAGATTAGTTATATAAAATAATTTCTTTTACCTAATTAGAGGACCATGCATATGATAATTATTAGCCTCCTTATACATGTTTGCATAAAATGAACCGTACAAATATTGGATAGGCTTAATTATATTTTTACCACCCATAATTTCAGTTGATTTTCACTTTACCACCCAGATGTTTATTTATCTTAATTTATCACATACAACTATTTCTATGTCCCACTTTACCTTTTTCCATTCATTCCGTCACCCAAGTCGTTAAAAATGCTGATATGGCAGAGGCATTGTTGCGTCCTTAAATGTTTGCATTTTAGGCCCTCTATCTTCATATATTTAGTACTTAGTCCCTATATTTTATGTTATTTATTTGTGTTTTTCTCTTTTGTAGGTGGAAAGCCCATAGGAATTAAATGGATGCAAATCAGCCCATTTTGAGCTTAAATGAATATTTGTTGTTTAAAGGGAAGGCCAAGATCAAGAGAGGGTCCAAGAGCATGAAGAAATGAAAGCCCAGCCCAAACCACATAGGAAGTGGCGTGTATGCTAGAAGAAAAGGGCTGGCCGCACCTTGCAAGGCTTTCCTTCCTAATTGGGCTCTAAAAATCAGATTTGGGATTACCTGATTTATTTCATTTTAATTCCTGATTTATTGGAGGCCCATTAGGGGAGGAAATCAGCTACACCATGCGCAAAAGAAAGAGAGAAACCCTAGGGCCTTGCGCAAGTCACTTAAGCCCAAGAAGCCAAGCCCTAGCAGCCGCATCTTCTTTCTCCAAACCCTAGCTGGCCGCACATCCTTCCTTCCCAAAACCCTAGCTGCTGCACACCCTTATATATACATCTCTTTCTATCATTTTAGGGGTTCAGACACTTGGAAAAAATCAGAAAATAGAGAGAGAGAGAGGCTGCTGGAGGCGTGAGCTCTCCTTGGGGTGTTTTCTCTTCTTCTTCTTCTTTTCTTGTAATTGTTAGATGGAAAACATGATTTCGTGGCTGTTCTTGTTTTCTAGCATGAACTAATCACGTTTTCTAGGGCCTAGGATTCAGCCCTAGGCCGAATATTCAATGGATTGGTGATGTAGTTGCTGTTTGTTTAATTCCATGGATTTGATGATTTTGATTTCACTTTAATCATTGTTCTCTATGTGTTTTTAATCCTTGATTGATCACCTAGGGTTATTGCATCTAGAATTTAATCAATTTAGGGTGAGGACAACCAATCAGCCCCTAATACAAGTGATAAACAATCTAGGGCTTAGTAATTGACTAAAATCTGATTGTGTGAAATCAATTTTAAATCACCTAGGGTAGACGCCATGCACTAGGGGTTTAATTGCATTTATTTTCTCATATAAGCTTAATGAATTCTGTTTGTGCGTTCCTATGTAGATGCCATGCATAGGTCACATATAGAGTACAAGAACTAGGGTAGACGCCATGCACTAGTTTGTACATTTGGGGAGTTATGCATTTCATGCTATGCCATAGGTGAATATGCGAATGCATTCATTAATAGGAATTAAAGGTTTCAGAAATTGCACCATGACATTGAATATGAGGTCTAGTGGTAGAGTTCTAGAGTCCTAGTATCATCATCCATCTATTTTCACAAGATAACTTGTTGTTTTCATACTCTTTGCTAGTTGCACATCTTAGTTTTTGTTTAGGTTTAATTTTCTGTTTTCAAATCATACAAACTCCCTCCCATTCGTGTGTGTGTGCGTGTGTTTCATTTAAAGTGAGCAGCTGCCCTAGGCGTGACAACTTGGGCAGCCACTCGTGTCTTGTTTTCTTGTTTCTTTTTAGCATTTGGATTATCATTTAAAGATCAACAATAGTCCTCGTGGGATCGACCTTGCTTGCCATCTATATTATATATAGATTCGTGCACTGCGAGTATTTAAATTTAAAACGAACAGTTTTTGGCGCCATTGCCGGGGACTAGTTTTGATCTTTGTGACAATCTTAGTGCATTATTTTAGTGTTTTTGACTAGTTTTAAAACTTGTTGATTTGTTTTCTTAGAACAAAATAAACAATTACGTCATTCTAAGTTTACTTGCAAGTGCACGAATCGCATCAGTAGCAAAGCGTACAAGCACGAGGTCGATCCCACAGGGAATGGTTAATATACAACAAATCAGTGCAAATAATCACTAGAATAACTAAATGGGGGGTTTTGAAAGATGGAAACACACGCACACATCACCACACGCACACACACTTTATTCTATCTTGCAATGTTAATTTTCAGTTTCAAATCAGATAAGCATGCAATAACCATCCAAGGCTAATGACAGTTAATTTGAACACAACATATTAAAGTTTGACAGCTAAAAAGGTTTGGCTAGTTACTTTCTCGCCATTGTTCTCCTAATGCATAAACTAAGAGCTTCTTGGGCCTTCCTTAGCTAGTTAACCTACATGTTCCCTAGTTCAAGCTAGGGCAGCTGTTACCCATGCAGGAGTCATTAAGTTTTATGAGAACGTCAAACATGCACAACATATAAGCTTTGACTATTTCCTTATAGAGGTCGCCCAACCCCACTACCAAGAATAATCCCTTATTCCCTTGTTACTTGTGGTTTAGTGTCTTTGACTATTTCACA
>QANW01007315.1:28918-135687 GCA_003254865.1 Dryas drummondii | reverse complement strand
TTATGCATTTCATGCTATGCCATAGGTGAATATGCGAATGCATTCATCAATAGGAATTAAAGGTTTCAGAAATTGCACCATGACATTGAATATGAGGTCTAGTGGTAGAGTTCTAGAGTCCTAGTATCATCATCCATCTATTTTCACAAGATAACTTGTTGTTTTCATACTCTTTGCTAGTTGCACATCTTAGTTTTTGTTTAGGTTTAATTTTCTGTTTTCAAATCATACAAACTCCCTCCCATTCGTGTGTGTGTGCGTGTGTTTCATTTAAAGTGAGCAGCTGCCCTAGGCGTGACAACTTGGGCAGCCACTCGTGTCTTGTTTTCTTGTTTCTTTTTAGCATTTGGATTATCATTTAAAGATCAACAATAGTCCTCGTGGGATCGACCTTGCTTGTCATCTATATTATATATAGATTCGTGCACTGCGAGTATTTAAATTTAAAACGAACAGGCATTTTTGTCACCAATATTAACGAATTAGCTGATGGAATGAACGAAAAAAGGTAAAGTGAGACAAATAAATATCTAGGTAGTAAAGTGATAATCAACTAAAACTGTGGGTGGTAAAAGTACAATTAAGCCTATTGGAGAGATATATATATATATATCCTTCTATTGAGGTATACCTCAACTTATTTATGTTGAGGTATGATCTTGTTGGGGCCCACATGAATTATTTTTTTTGTCGATCCGAACCATTCAATTTTTACATCTCCATTGATAAATCATCCTTGCAAAAAATTAGTCAAATCGGAAATCATTTGTCTATCTAACTTTGATAAAACAAATGAACGAACCAAATATTTTCGATGAAACCGTTCATTTGTTTGATCAAAGTTAGATAGGCAAATGATTTTCGATTTAGCTAATTTTTTGCAAGAATGATCTATCAATGGAGATGTAAAAATTGAACGGTTCGGATCGACACAAAACGACTCGTGTGGGCTCCAATAGGGTATATCTAAATATAAATAAGTTGAGGTATACCTCAATAGAAGAAGACTGTATACATATATATATATATATAAATGAGTGCTCTTAAAGCTAACTGGTTAACAAGTTAATACGAATCTAATTATGATTTTGGACTTACCACATAACTAATCTTATAATCCGAATCATCTATTTTTTAGGCCCTACTTCAAAGATTATCATTGCAAAAAATTAACTAAATCATAAATCATTTAGTTATCTAGTTGTGATCAAATAAATAAAGGATTATTGTTTTCGATAAAAAGCATATAAATAGTTGTTATTACAATCAAATGATTATCATATAATATCCTTTTGTATTAACTTGGTATCTGGTGTATGCAAAACAATATCCTCTTGTTCTGGAACACACTCCATGTACAAAGTAACTCGTGTTAATGGTATCCTGTATATTTAAAAAGTTATTTTGTATCTTGACATCAATTTATTCTATTGTAATATAAAGGTTGCATTATAAAAGTTCATATCAAACTGCTATTGTAAAAAGTGTACATGTATGTGAATCATCCTACAACATGAACAATGTACACAACACAGTTAGCTTCTTGCTATTAGCTAAAAATTGTACTAGTAAAAGTAGTAAATTATGTGCTACTTAATTCCTCATCCGTGGACCGTGGGTGACTGGGTGTAGATGGAAACACCCCATCAGCTTTAACAGCCAGCCAATATGCCTCTTAAATCGGTCTATGACTGGAAATTATGTGACATTATACGTATCAATATTTAACAAAAAAAAAAGGCCAAAATTACTCTTTGTCCATAAGTAATAAAAAAAGAAATTTACAACTGACTTGCTACGATTATAAACCCAGCTTCTAATGAAGTCTTCTGCTATTGGTTTTGGAAAAGAGAATTGTTGCCCATTTCAATACAAAAGAATTGTGAGGGTTAATGCATCTTAGCAGCAAACACTAGTGAAACCTACAAAACAAGCTGTCCAACCAGATCACTAACCAAGCAATAATATGACACTATGACTCGATCAGTCATCACCGAAGCCTCCATCATCCATGTCCATCATGTCCCCGTCACCATAGCCATTGTCATCTCCTTGTGCTTGGTCAGCATCCCCAAGATTGTAGGAAGGTGCATTGTAATCCACCTCATCATTCTCAACTGCCTCTATTGAATCTTCCTTAATTGCCATGGATTTCAGATTCTTATCACTGAAAAACAAAGCATAGGGCTTTGAAACCTACATTCAAAATATAGACATCACTATAATGTCATGATTAAACCACACATATAACAGTATCATCAAACGGAAAGGGACATGTTTCAAATTTTTTACACTAAGAATATGTAGGCATGTCTGAGGGAAGGGAAAAAATAAAAATAAAGTATGAAGCATAACAAACTAGAAAACAAAAATTTGGATTAAGAAAGGGTGTGGTTGAGACAAATTAGGACATGCATGAGAGAGAGAGAGAGAGAGAGAGAGAGAGAGTATTTTTCTTGCGAGAATACAGATTTAACACGATTCAACTTAAAAGGTTCATACAGCAAAGGACCATTGTTAAATAGTAGAAGAAATTTGAAAAATGTATTGTATCATGTAATATTGATGACTCAAACTTAATAAAAAACTATTAAAATTCAAAGCATCCAACTCAAATTAAATTGGCAATAGATAAAGAAACCTAGGAGTTATATATAAAGATGCAAGGTTTAGAATTTGGTGAGGGATTTTATATTTTCAACAGACTCCTCACATGTGGTCGGAATGAGTCAAAAACATGGATCAGTCATGAAGTATGCGTAGCCAAATTAAACCTAACATGTGGATTGTTTGCTCCGATGCCATATTAAATTTACAGATTCCAACTAAAAACCAATTAACAATGAATGGATGTTGAGATCCAAGATTTAGAATGTCTGATGTTGTAGTTTATATTCTGAAAAAGAAAACACTCACCTTAAGTAAACAGTCTCTCTTTTCAGCACTTTCCACTAGTTTATTCCAATGCTCATCACCCTTTCTTAACGTTGATGCTGAACCAACTACCTAAAGAAATAGGTAATGTAAAAAATATTAGATGAAGTGAGCGGGTACTTAAAACTTCATTCTTAACTTAAAATTATAACATATGAAGATAGAAGATTTTCTTCATTCTTAAACTTAAAATTATAACATACCAAGATAGAAGCTTTTGCTCTAGTGATCCCAACATTCATTCGCTGAAAATCATCCAAAAAGCCAATCCTTCCATACTGGTTTGCCCTGACACAAGAAAATATTGCAACATCCTTTTCACGTCCCTGAAAGAAACAGTAAAGATCATCATATAATTCTAAAACATCTAAAGTACCAGGTAGTGAATAATACTGAATTTTATTGTGTAAATGTTAAAAGATATAATGTTTCCATGGGACTGGATTAACACACCAATCAATAACACCACCAGTGTGGCTGTGACAAAGGCCATCAAGATGGTGCATCTGACAGCTCTTTGCAACACTAAAAAAATATTGATCTTGGAACTCCCAAAACAAATTCCATGCATATTACATTCCACCAAACAAATTGATCTTGAAACTCCCAAAACAAAAGTTAAAGGTGGATCACCTTATAAATAGAAATATGGAATGTCTAGTATTCTAACCATGGGAAGAATGAGCCACCATACCTGGCAACCATCAACAGTAGTAATATCCACTACTTTCTCAGACTCCACCCCGAAGGTAATTTTGAAACGTTCTTTCATGAGTTTTACTTGTGCACGATATGGGGATATGATTGCAAACTGATTACTTGATTTCAGCTCTGGATATGTACTCACCAATTTATGATACAAGAGGAAGACAAAATCAATTTCATCATGATTTACCAAAGATTCACCTCCTGAGCGATTGGATTTTTTTTCCTTCTTTAGTTCCATTGGATTCTCCTCCTTCATGTAAGTCAAAAAAGCAAAAAGGTCCAAAACAGCGATACTCATGCCAGGAACGATTTGTCTGCTCTTTAATATTAGGGCCATCCTCCAATGACCCTCCATAAAACTCTCCAGAAGGAAAGCTCCTAATCTGCTTTAGAATTTTTTATTTAAATGTTAGGTATTGAAATCTCAGCAGCAGAAGCATATTCTACTTTTAAAAATAAGAGTGTAAGGAAAAAATAATGAATAAAAATATAAAAAAGAGAGAATAACGCAAACTTACCTCTCTCCCCCTTTCGATAATATATATACATATATATAACACATGAGAGAGAGAGAGAGAGTTCAAACTCAAATAAAATGAATGCAGATATGGGAGGCGAGAGAGAGAGAGAGAGAGAGAGAGAGAGAGAGAGAGAGAGAGAGAGAGAGTTCAAACTCAAATAAAATGAATGCAGATATGGGATGCAAGCATGATATGATATGGTCATAGTGCTCTCAACGGAAATAATCAGTGCTGATTAGGCAAACTCTTAACACATATCCAAATCCAATTATACAAGGCTTGCATTTGATTCAAAATCCAAAGAAACTATAGAAGCTACAACTAAGTTCCAATCTCATGGATTGGATATGTTCCAACTTATAATTCCAACTAAGTTCCAAAGGATCTATAAACCTCAAGGAGGGGGGAGAAACTAATTACTAGAGAGTCAAGCGCTAAGGTGTGTTCAATTTTTGAAAATTACAAATATGCAAAAATGTTGAAGCTTAAGAATGTCTTCATTAATGTTGAAATTTTGATGACACTTCTGATTTGGCTAATATTTTGGAGGGACGACCCTTGAAGAGGGAACTATAAAATGGCATTTACTAATTTAAGGATGGTCTGATTATTTACTATGTAGCTTATAGATCCTGGTAACTGGATCATCAGTAGTTCACAATTTAATTGTAGACTGGTGGGCCGGACCCTAAACATATCAATATATCATACTCTAGTTTGAGCTGGATGAGTAGTTGATAGACCAAATAAGCACAGTATTAAAGAAGTGAGGATTATTGATATATTTGATGCATTTCAGATATGATACCTTTGTTGGAAAATTGGAAGTATTGCCCCAGATTTCTCCTCCGCCCTCCCCAGGGGGCACCCAAAAAAAAGGGGGTGAAAACAAAAAAATGAAAAAATCAATGCACTGACCTAACCTAAACTTAATCATGGAAAAACAAAATAAAAGGTGTTGGGGCCAAACAGGTGGGAACTAGTGCTGTGTAGGTTGCTGGAATTTTGGAAGTGTATGAAGAAAAAATGCAGAAAAGAGGAGGAATTGACAGATTTTAATACAAAGCTTCTTTGTCTATGACCCCAATTAATCAATTTTTCTTAGGCAATAAGATATCTGCGACACTTTTACAATTAAATTTACTAAATACTTAAGAAGAAAGTCAAAAAAATAGTATTAAATAACTTTGAAGCTACAGACTCAGAACATAATGGAAATTTCATTGTTAAATCAGCCGAATTTTCAATTTTATTTTAAATGTTTAGAATATCAGAGTTTTAAAATCATTGTTAATTAATTGTCGAGCACACATAGACGCCACATCATGCACATTTAGCAGTCACATTAGTGCTTCTAATGGTGGAAGTGATGAAATCGCCTGAGCCAGGTTTTGTGCAACATGGAATGATGTTTCAGGGGGCATAATGAGACATTTAAACTTCAAGGGGCCAAGTGCGAAAAAGTTATACTTTTGGGAGGCATTAGTGATATTAAGCCAAAAAAAATTTAAAGGACTAAATTGATGCAGAAGTTAAACTTGAGGGGGGTTATTTGTAACTTACTCCTTAGTTTATCTTGGTAGATTATGTTGGTNCCCCCAAAAAAAAATAGGGCCTCTTCCTGCGTCAAGAGAACACATTGAATTCAACATAAGTTGGGAGGTTGTAGTTGTCAGGGATATGAACTTAAGATCTTGTGTTCTGGAACCATGATGAATTTTGTTGGTGTAACACGGTTCCCAAAAGCTTAAGTTATTAGAATACTGGCCGGCCATTATTTTATATTCTAACATTCTTCAATAAGGTTGATGAATGTTTCTGAACTAACCTCTGGGTGCATGCGGTACTGCATCTTCAGCATGGTCACTGGATATCCAGCCTTCTGAAATCTCTCGAACAAACTCCTTCCATACCTTCAATCAGGAAAAAAGAGAGCATGAGAGAGAGAGAGAGAGAGCCAGATGTTTATATATATATAAATCAATCAAATGACAAAAAAGATCATAATCATTGTACCCGAATTTCTTAGCAATTCGAGAAATTACAGTAGCTGGAAGTTGAACCGGGTCACCAATCTACATGTTAAAGATAGCAGAATTAGTCATGACTTGAAGCATAAACATTTTGTTAATGGAATAACACTGGTGCACAGTTGAAAGTAGCTAATAACACAAACTAAATTAAATAATGGGGAAGTCCTATAAAAATGAATATCATTAGAAACTTACCAGAAATACTTGTTTGCATCCGTTCGCCAATGGAATAAGAGTCGCTGGTTCCACCTATATAAAGCATACATTACATAAAGTCTATAAATTTTATTCCAGATGAAAAAACTCACGTACTTACTAAGCACAATCATACATACATCTATACTACCCCAAGAAGATGTCAAGAGCCATTAACCGCTAGTTTATATTTAACATTGGAAATGCACCGTTTTTAATGAAAAAAAAACAGATAATATGCATACAATGCTAAGCTTAATTTGACCAGCCACTCAACCAGGATGATAAAATAATCTGTTAAATTTGAAAAGTATACATAATGGTTATACACAAATCTTTCATTCGCCATTCTAAATGTTTGAACTTGAATACTATTTGGACGCTAGATTGTCAAAATATTTGTTCATCTTCTTACAGATGATGCCGTCAAGCACATATATCCTAATTTCCAACTAGAATGCCATCAAGCCCAGGTAACCTAATTTTCGATTACTAAAGACCATCATAATTGCTCATCATTAACATTTTTCCATTTTTATTTTTGAATGTCCAATTTTCTTTTATTTTTCCACATGACCATATAGCTTTAAAATTGGCCCTGTTCCAGCCACATAGAAAAGTCAGATTTAACATCCAAATCTAACGGAGAGAAAACGTTACAACAATCTCAAAACGTCAGGATTGACATTACTTATATTAAAAATGCAGGGACCAAAGTGCAATTTACCCAAACTACAAGGGTGAGGTGCAATTTACCAAAGTTTAAGATATCATAACGTTCATTCTTGCATGTCCATATTTTCTTAATGAATATTTGTATTTTGTAAAACAGTCATTGAGATTGTTCAAAAAGAAATATAAAGGATTACAGGAACTTACAGCTTGTGCAGCTTCATCTATTATTACAACATCAAAACCACGATTCCATTTACTGAAAAGATTTGAACCACTAAAGCTAAGGGTAGAGAAGACCTGCCATTCATGCATAAATTACAAACAAAAGTTAATGACTACGTTTTTGGTTATAACAAAAAATAAATGTAACATACAATTACAGCCTCCTCCAAAATTGCTGCTCGAAAACTATCTGCACCTCCATCTCTCTCTTTACCACACCCAATGCTTCCTTTCTTTCTTTCTACCTGCAACAGGAACTTTCAGGTCAATTTCAAGTAAGACACATTTTACCACTGTGTGGGACATTAACTTGACATCTATAAAAGGTGAGATATGGAAATACATCAAGTTGAATATTAGTGACTATTATCTTTTTTGTATCCATACAGTAGATACGTAAGAGTTATCTCAACATTATGAATTTCTACATGGGAAGTAGAAATTAAGATGAAAAACTGTGTTAAAGCGTTTCTTTGACTTTTCAATATGATGGAAGAGGCCCCTTATTCACACCTTCAAGTTTGAAAATTCCCTCAAACTAAATATACACCTCTAGAGCATCTCTTAATCTTTGGTATTGCAACTCTTAATATTTGGAACATATAGAAATAAATACTCTCAGTTAAAGAGTGATAATATTTATACAGTAAAACTCAATGTTGCTGCGTTTATTGCCAGATACACACCAGTTGATCCATGGAGACTGCTTGAACAGAATGATGTGCCTTAACACCAATCCGCACAATTTTGGGATCATATGAACGGTCACTTT
Organism: Dryas drummondii; assembly: GCA_003254865.1. NCBI lineage: Eukaryota > Viridiplantae > Streptophyta > Magnoliopsida > Rosales > Rosaceae > Dryas > Dryas drummondii. The sequence continues at coordinate 127,627 of QANW01007315.1, read as the reverse complement.
CATCACGTACACCTGAGAATAACCAGAATACATTTAAAGAAAGTATTATATTTGGATGGAAACCAGTAGAATTATGTCCATATGAAAAGACCATCTATAAATGCAGGAAAAAACAAAATACAAAGTACCCATTTGTGTGATAAGAAACACAACCATCATTAAAAAGCTGAAAGTTACAAAGCAGGGGACAAGGTGTCCCTTTAAAGATTATTCATCTAGTCTACATCTAAAACACAAAATTCAACAAGAAAACAAAATAACAAAAGAAAACTACTTGCAACAGCATTTTCCAATCAGATATATAGCATGAAAAGACCAATCCCTAAACTCATAAGAAACTGAAGCCCACAATGATGCCCAGAGTCAAACTCTGTCCCACAAATGATCCACCTTCTCCCCCCTTACACCTTCAAATATCCTTCCATTTCTCTCCATCCAAAGCACCCAAATTGCAAAATCAATATATACAACTTATGATATTCATAAGATTTGATCCTCAGCTACCTCTAGGATAACTGGTATTAATATTCTTTTAGAATACACTGGTATGTTCTTTCCTATACAATAATCAAGCTAACAAGAGAATTTTTCAATCATCATAGAAAAGTTTATAAAGAAATTGAAAATGAGCACGATGAATTATGTGGATAGTACTGGGAAGTGTAAATGAGAAGAGAATTGTACCATTTTTTAGAACACGCCACACAACCTCATCAAGTGCAGAGTTTGAAGGGGCACACACAAGGACACGTACACGATATTTACGACTAGAATTGACTACTTCAGGTTTCTGAAAATTTCATTAGGGTTAGCAATCGGATTATTTCATATCACATATGTAATGCAAAGACTGGCACTTACTAACTCATTTCCAGTGGTTGGAAAAAAACCATCGTCACCATTAACAGGCATTGTTTTGTCTCTAGGATTGCTACCAGTAAGCCATGGAGATGCTCGCCACCAATGATTGAATCTGAAAAGTGTACAAAACATTACTATATAGTGCATACCACATGGAAACATTACATATCAACATAAAGGACTGTGTCCTTGATATGACGTTGGGGTTAAAGTCCAAACTCCTTGACAATCTTTTCATAAACATAGCTAGCACCAATGAATTGAATATGTAATCATTAGATAGGATAGTCATTTTTAAACAATGAGGAATCATTAAATGTATCATGTCTAGCCTTCCCAAATCCCACCTACTTTGACTTTATTTACTATTTCAAAGTCAGTGGCATGGCAGCCTTAAGGAGGCCCAGTGGAATTTTCTACAGCCTGGGGTAGCTGACAAAATTAAGTAACATTTGTGGATTGAGGTATTATTTGTCTTCCTGCATAGTGGAAGGTTAGGAATAAAAAAGTTTGATGCTTTTAATCAAGCTTTGTTACATAGGAAGCTATATCAGTTTACTGTTGTACAAGGCAGTTAGTCTAGGCAAAGTGGTTGAGAGGAATTATCACTAAAATTGCATTGGTTTATCATGGTACTGCTTTGAGGAAAGGAATTAGAAAAGGCTGGGAAACCTTCTTAAATTTTATTAGTTTCAAGATCAGGTATGGGAGAAGAGTGAGATTTTGGAAAGATCAGTAGTGTGGTCAGACTTGCATGATGGGTCTTCCAGATTTGCATGACTTGGCAGTGGATATAAATGGCCTAGCGGCTGATTAGCTAGAGCTCCACGTTAATGATTCTTGGATCCCTGTGTCTGTAACATAAATGATTGGAGTTGCCTCCAGCAGATAGTTTCTTAAGGTATTGGAGGGGGCAAAAATTATTGGAACAGGTAGAGATGAGGTGCTCTGGAGCTTGTCTAAGAGTAAGAAATTTCACGTGAAATCTAGGGTGCAAATCAGCTCTTATCTCTCCTCTCAGCATAACAATTTGCTTTTATTTTCCAAGACAAACTACTCTGCCAAAACTAAAAGATACAGCATCCAAATTTTGTTTTTGACTCAATGCAGAAATATGTATCCCTAAAATACAAAGTTTAACTTTCTATATATTTGTGTACTTAATAAGGAAGGTCAGGCTTCCCTTCTCCTACTCCATTCCCATTCCAGATTCTAGAGTTGGATTCACGATTCCCTTTTCCAATCAATAGTTTGAAAGCATTTTCCAGACCTTGTGACATTTTTTTGTCATAGTGGAAAACAGGAGAAGCTTTAATCCAAATATATTCCATTAATCCAATAAAGTTTTAACATCTTTCCACATAAAAGAATTATGCATTTGAAATGTTTGACTAAATAGCAAGAAAAATATAAATAAATCTAGCCATTCAAGATTATTTATGAAAAAATCTGAATATCACTTGAAACAAAAAGAAGAATTGAGTAGGTAACCACATACTTCTCCTGAACAGATAATTTTGGCCCAAGCGTTTTGTTTAGCAACTCACCCCTAAAAAAGAAGGAAACTACATATTAGCTAAAAAAAATTGGGATAAAAAAAGTAGAAGTGTGATATCCAATCCTGCACTTCTTGTAATAAAAAAAAATAAAAAAAAGGTCTAAATTCCTAAGATTAATTTTTTTTTTTTTTTAAGTTCCTAGGATTAATTTAGTACATAGTTGACAAGAATTATTGTAAGTGTTGGAAACATGCATATGTTTAACCTGGAGTGAATTCTTGCCGGAGTAGCATGCAAAATGGAACTAAGAAGCCCAAGGATAGTCTGTGTCTTTCCTGTTCCTGGAGGACCCTAGATGGAAGCTTGAAATCAGTATGCACATATATACCATATGCACATGAAAATAAACTTCCACATAATAAAAAAAAAAAAAAATGAAGCAGATAACTTATATTTGTAACAGCTCTATATTCATTTCCTTTTGACATTAAAATTTATCCAAAAAAAAAAAAAAAAAAAACATGAAGGAAGCCCTATAACCTTGTGCAAAGGCGACATACAATCAAGACAAGTCTACAACCTCTAGAAAGACAACCCTTCCTCCACCAATCTAGACATAATCTGACTTTGTCCACTATGGGATCCCAAAAACTCAGAGGACGTGTATTGCCCCCTAGGGGGAGCCCCAAGCAAGTCAAAGGCCACTCACCAATTTCTCAACTCACACTCCTAGCAAGGGAGTCTAGAATGCTAGACTCAACATTAATATTCACTAACACACTCTTAGACATGTTTATCCTAAATCTTGGACTGTTACTATTGTAATTGTAATTGCAGTATTTCATTAGTTTGGATTTCCTACATAAATATGCCCTGTTGTAGTTCCTAGGACACGGTTACTAATCTCTGTTCAACCTTTACCAATAGATTAGAGATCTCCAACCCTGATCTTCAGTTGAAAATCTGTAAAATAGAAGTTTAGGTGTTGTACTCTGTCATATGATAGAGTTCGATATAAATTTTGAACAAAAATATTATTATTGTATCTCCATCAGGAAACAATGATATGAAAGAAGAAGCAATCTTGTATAAGCATCTGAAAGAATTGTAAAAAAGTTAGAAGGAAAACCTGTATCAGCACAAATGGTTTACGTGATAGACCGGCCTGCAGAAAACAATAATATTCCTTCATTAAAAGAAGAAGTGAAAATCTTTATACAGAAATTCAAATAATAACAGAGATAAAGTGCCAGATACAGACACACACACACACAATTGAAACACTTTGGAGATGGGTTTCTACAAGACCACAAAACACAAGCAGGATCTAAAAAAAGGTAGAAAACAATCAAATTGCATATACAATTCCCATAATATGCAAGATTCATATATGAGAAGGTAGCAACAAATCAAACAGCAAACATAATGCACAACTGGATACTTTAGTAACAACTTACCTGTATGGCTTTTTGCTGAGATTCATTAAGATTCTCTTTCATAAATTCGTCGAGAGGTCTAGAAACTTTCCAGGCCTGGCCTTCCACATCAAGATTTTTTTCAGAAGCTGTTAGTATTATATCTTTAAAAGGGAGAGACCCAATTGACCATAGAGCTACATGTTCACGAGCAATAGTTGATAAACTGCAAATCTGAAACATATATCAAATTCACAAAATCAAGCGAAGATTAAAAGAAAGAAATTTATGTCTTTATATTTGTAATAGTATTATAGTTGGAAATGTTAAAGGAAGAAAGAAGATCTTGACTGCAATGATAGATGAAACCATGACTGCTTGAAACATGAAAAATACCAAAATAAAAGAGATCATCAATGCCTGAAAATTGAATACCTAGAGCAACAAGCCAGAGTTTTTCAATAGTTTGATAAAGTCTGTATGCTTACCACTATTCCCGAAATTAAGTGGTTAGAATGCGGGCAAAAAATTATTGTACATTCTAACACTCCCCCTCATATGTAAGTCTCTTTTCGAGTCCAACATATGGAATTCAACTTATATTGGAATTAGCAACAGTTTATTTTAATTACCAGTCGACAGTGCAAGAATCACGAATTAGATGTACTCATTAAAAAAACATCATTTATCATATGTATTTATTTTTTAGAAGAAAAATGTGAATGGAGGAAAAATAAAAAAGCATGAATTTTCTAAAATTGTACACAGAAAAAAGAAATCTCTACAAAAGTATAAACAGCATGTACCAACACATGTAAATTATTAAGAAAAACATTACCTTTCGAGTGTAAAAAAACCTGTCTCCATCACTAATCGAAGTAACCAAAGACTGCACTTTTAACAGCCTTGGACAAGATTCAACTGCATCTGTATTCAAATTTGTGACTTCTCCGGCCAAATACATTCTAATCTTAAAAGAATTTGCCTCCTGACTTTCAACCAACGCAAATGCATGGATTGTTGGGAGTTGTGTACTCCCTTGATGCTGCAATAAGCAATTCACTCAAATGATAAGTAACCAAAGCAACATACTGTAAATTCATTTCTTACATAAAGAGTCTTTTTTTGGTTGATGAAACCTAAAGTGCAAGCAACATGTCGAGAGGCTAAATGTACATATAAAAGGTTTACAAGTAAATTTGTTTTGACCCATCTTTTGTGCTTTGTTGACCCCCTTTTTTTTAAAAAAATATTATATTAGTAAAATAAAATACTTCAATTATTAAAAAATAAACCACCCCAAACCCTTGACCTAGGCAGCAACCCCACACCCACCGCAACCGTTGGCAGCCCCTCCCACCATTGACTATTTTTCTCAATTTGGAGGTTGATGGTGAGGGAGGAAGAAAGAGATAGGAGAGAGAGAGAGAGAGAGAGAGAGAGAGAGAGAGAGAGAGAAATAGAGAGGTCTCTAGCGATGGCGGTGGGGTGGGGTTGACTGCCTTGGTCGAGTGGAGGTGTGGCTTTTCATTACTCCATTTGGCTTTTCATTAAGATTAGAATAGGAAGTTTTTGAGAAAAATTTGGAGATGGGAAGGTCAATAAATCATTTCCGGGATATCAAAATAGCAGCACTAAAAGTTCACATTGGGACTATAATTTTTTTGGACAGTTCGACTTACATGAGGGACAAGTGAGGGACAACAAATCTAATAGTTGGATCTGTATTTTTTCTTTTTATTTATTTATCAGTATTTTTTTGTTTTATTCATTTTTAGTAATTTACAAGTCCAAGCCGGGCATGATCAACAATGCCCAATGTGATTCGTCATATGTTAATTTGATACCCATCAGACCGTTGCAGCTATTTATTATAAAAAATTTATATGTATGCACAATACAAATTGCCTCTCGCTGGTGGTGCAATAAGAAAACAAATTTAACAAATTCAATATAAAAATCCTGTGAGACACACTGTCAATGTCAAAATATCTATGTTTGCACAATAAGAAAAGTCTATTTGCACTCGTGAGAGGCTAGTTTTCCTAAAATGCAAAGACAACACACTGTATAGATCAAAATGTTTCCAAACTTGTTATCCTAATAGAGTAGTATAGGAGTTTAGTAAATCTTGGAGGAGCACTATGTGATAAATGCAAGAGACAAAAAAGAATTAAATACAGTCAGTTGAGTTTGATTACCTTTTGTTTCCAGAGAAGCAAAAGATCATTCGGTGATATTGATTCCTTGTCATCAATGTCATTCTTCTCAGAAGTAAGAGTTGCTAAGTGAAACCCATCAACTTCAGTGCACTTCACAACCAACTTTCTATTGGTGTCTTCTACTGCAATGTTCCATAAAAATATATCAGACACAATGGGAGTGAGAGTTAAATTCAAAAAGAAAAAATAATAAAAAAAAAAAAAAGAGAAAAAGAAAAAGAAAACGAGTAGTTCCATGATAATTGTTTCTGACTTTTGAAACCCAAAACCAGCATAAAATTGAGTGATAAACAAATTTTCTCTAAAAACAAATAGAAAAGGAAAGAAGAAAAGAAAAACAATACATTCGTCGTCGTCTTTCCCCTGAGTAATCTGAGCTTTGACTTCTTCAAAAAGAAGGGGTTCATAAGTAGAAATATAGTCATCAACATCTTTGTAGGTGTCCTTCACTTTTTCAATTCCCAAACCATCATCTTTGTCTTTCTGCTTCCCAAAACCATTCAAATGCATCAATTTTGATGTAACAAATAAATAAATATATATGTGATAGAGAAAGAAATAGGAATTACCTTGGATTTTCTCTTGAGGCGGATATAGTCCCAACTGAGAACAATCTTGTAGAAACGGGCAATGGAAGCGTCTTCTTCAAGCTTGTCTCTGTCCACAGCCATTGAGAGAGAGAGAGAGAGAGAGAGAGAGAGAGAGAGAGAGAGAGAGTTTTCGCGGGAAGGGTGGGAGGTTTTGTGTTATAGGCTTAGGGGTTATTTGGAGGCCAAGTCTTATTTATGACCATTAGATTCTTCCAATGATCCGGATTAGATTTTAATAAAATAAAATAAAAAAATAAGAAAAAAAAACCCAAAACAAGCTAACGCATGTTTTTAGTGCTATTAAAAAAAATAATAATAATAAAACACAACAGCAACCACCGATATCGTATTATCAGAGTGTGTGTGTGTGCGCTATATAGCAGCCTTCAAAGTTTAAGAAGCTCACAGTGAGAAAATACAGAGAGGTTGGAGAATCGAAGAGAAAGCAGCCATGGATTTCTCTGTATTATCAGAGGCCTTGACGTCCAAATCGTTTGGGAAGATCGCCGATATCTGCGACGAACTCATGCTTCAGGTTTGATTGGGGTTTCAAACCATAAAAAAAAAAGCCCGCAAAAATTTATGTTTGTATTCTCACTCGGAGCTCTCTTCTTTGATCGTACAGGTCGCAGCGGAGGGTGTTGATTTTCAAGACGAGTGGCCCTACGCCATTCATCTTCTCGGTCACATTTACGCTGGTGATATGTATGAGCTCCCAAACCCTATATCTTTATTCGGAATTTCGGATGTTGATGAATTTTCTTTTCAATTATCTTTTGCTGACGGGTTTTAAGAGTGAATTCTGCTTTTATGTTAAGGGTTTTGATTGCATATTGTTTGCAATTTTGCATTCTGGAATGAATTTATTTTGATTATCTGGGGTGAATCCTGAGTTCAGGGACGGTGTTAGAAATTTTCTCAAGTGGGGGCGGCTTCGTACAAAAAAAATGAAAGGAAAATCATTCAATCTATACAATGTCTTATAGACTTATATTATAGCTTATATCCATTTACCAACAAGATGATAGAAATGATTTAATAATGATGTATCACAATTTTACAGTCACAAAAATTTAGATTAGAGTAATTGGTGTTTAGAGAGGTAAAGTTATAATGGAATGTAGAATGGAGCAAAAGGAAAACAGCTTGCGTGGGATGGAGGGGTCAGAGGCTTGGATGAGAACAAAATTTAAGAGGTTTTATTGGTTTATTTGATGGGTAGGGCAGAGATTTTATTACTTGAGTTCAGAGAGTGAGGGTATTATGAAGTATGTCTTCTCTACATATTTTAGTATGAATGCAAATCTTCTTTTCTACATATTAATATGCATGTAATTTTTTTTCTTTCAAAAGATGAGTGGGGGTGGCCACCCCGTGTGGACATGTGCTGCCTCCATCCCTGCCTATGTTAAATCTGTGTTTTGTAGTTTTTGTTATTCTACATTACTGGGTTTTTCCGTTATTTGGAATTTCATCTGTGGGGTGGTGATATGCAGTAACAGTGTGCGATTCCTTTGGAAATCGATGCCTTCTACAGTCAAAGAGAGCCGGCCAGAAGTCGTTGCTGCTTGGCAAATTGGTCAGAAGCTGTGGATGCGGGATTATGGGGGTGTGTATGAAGCGATTCGCGGATTTAATTGGAGTCAGGAAGCTCAAGGTCTTGTCGCCGCCTTTTCAGGCAAGTTTTTTGAGAGCACATCTTGGGCAACAATATTGTTTGTGTTTTCTACATGTGTGATAATAGTTTTTTTAGATATTTCATTTATATATCCATTCAGAAGAGGAGCATGATACTGTTTGATAGTAAAAGAATGTTGAATAATTGATTGTTGTAGAGAATAGATGATTGTTGAATTGATGGCTGAAGATTACTTAACATTAAAAATAATCTATTTATGTTCATGCCTATACAATTCATAATGTTTTAAATTAATTTCATTTTTCTTTTTTTTTGTCTTTTTGGTTCCTTTGGTTGGGGGAGCTGGGGAAGTTTATTATGACCATTGACGAAGTTAAGATTTGAGATATTGTTTAATCATGAGAGAGTTATCATGCCTCAGGAAGAAATTGGGCTTTTCTCTGTTTCCTTTTTCCTTTTCCTTTCATCCCCCCTCTCCATCTGCTATTGTGTGAATTAAGGAAGCAAAAATTTCTGCATAGTCTTTGTTCACTTGGGTGAAGCAAGAGTTACTAGAGAGGAAATAGAAACTTAAAGGGTTAATGAACATATCAATTGACTTGACTATGTTTGCCATGATTTCAAAGATATGGGTTGAGTAAGGCAGTATCTCCATGTCATTAGTTATTTTATTTTATTTTAGAAGCACTCAACAAAAGTAGGGTCTAAAATGGGTTTAAGAAGCCTGGGGGATATACGCCATGGTCTTGCATGCATTATTGGCTGGAACACACCAATACGTAATTGTTCTTGTAGTTGTCGGTGATGTAAGGATTTCTAGAAAAGAAGTAAGGCCCAACCTTTATTGATAAAGGCCAAAAGCTCCTACAAGTCTATCCTACACCATTTTTGATATATGAGCTTCTACACCAAATTGATATATGAGCTTCTACACCAACTTGATACAAGAGCTTTAGGTTCACCGCCATTAGAGAAGGGTTAATATTTCTTTAGTCCCCTTCTAATGTGTACCAAGTTATTGTACATTGAAGAAAGCTTGAGGAAATGTTGTAGGAAACTTTGAAGCTAGATTAGAAGGGATATTTTAAAATTTAAAGTGCACATTGTTGAGAACCATGGCAATTGTGGTACTGTCGTGTCTGCTTTTAGGTGCACATTGTTGAGAAGTATGCCAGTCATAGTGTTGTGTCTATCTGTCTATCTGCTTTGAAGAGCGGAAGGGGAAGGGGGACTTTGTTCTATCCAAGGCCTTAATGGATCTGGCTGGCTCCTTCCCATTTCCCATGAAATGGAGAGGACATGTTATCAAATACAGCTATTTGATTTTGATTGGAAGACCATAGAATGGAATAAGTTTTCATGATTTATTCACAGCTGCTCAATCAAGATTGGATTTTTTTATATTTTTTTTCAATAACAAACCCAACTCATTTGCACTGGACATGGAGAGGATTCTTTCCTGACCTGGATGGGATTGATGAAATCATTAACTATCTGGAAGTTGACACAATGAGGTGGTCATTTAATTTTCTTATCTTGGTCAATCTTGTTCAACTCCAGTTCCAATAGGGGAAGATGGGATAAGAAATTTGTACTCACTAGCTCAAGACCAACCTTTTTTTTTTTTTTAGTAATAATAGGGTCAAGTCTTTCAGTTTGGATCATAAGAGGCGTTTGATGGTAAGGTATCATTTACAATTGGATTAAATTGTGGTTGATTTCTGATGAGAGTGGAGCACTTTCGAAGATAAACTAGTGATAAACAATCGCAATCCAACTTTAGATACAAGTGGTCAACTAAGCTTTAAAATTAAGAAGCTAAAATTGATACAATAAGCATAAATAATACAAGAATCAGGGTTGACTTCTTTTATTTAATTCATGTCTCTTGCATGGCCTCAACCAACGAATTTGGCCCTTTCGATGTTTTTACCATGTTTAGAGCTATGTGCATAGATTGATTATTTCTGTCACCACAACAGTTGGTTATAAAAGCTTTACGAACTTTCAGATTTATTTTATTGGGAAGACTACTGAGTTATGCTACTGTCATGGAACAGAGAAGTCTACTGAATTTTGTGTTTCTGTTGGATTTGTAAGGTTTTGACTGCTTAAGTCAATATTTTTTTGGGCATCCTGTCATGTGTTGCCTTGATAAGATTCATAATATAGTAATTTCTACCACTCGAGCTTATAGTCTGACTTCCCTTATCATTGGTTGTCTGCCTTACCTTTTAACCTTTATTCATATTGACAGATGGTGTGACCAAGATGGATTGTCTTTTTATTTGGTAACCTTGTCCTTGTTTTTAGAGGATTGCATGCAAAAATTAGAAGTATAATAGTGATTGTCAACTGAGAAGTGTAGATTTGCAAACTTCTCTTTATATATCACTAGCGCACATGTCAATAGGCTTTTTTAATTTTTTTTATATATATACTTAATAGATAAAAGTTTATTTGTTGTGTGGGGAGTGGTTCCTTTCTTTAAGGAGCATGTTCATCCTTTTTATTATTTTGTTTTATTTTTTTTAATTTAATATGTTGGTTTTTACTTTTTTGTCCTTTACGAATTAAAATGTTTTGTTATAATATTTATATTTATCTAGGGCGTTTTTGGACTTCTAAAAATTTCACCTAAGGGGGGAGTTTCTTTTCATATCACTGACATTCGTTAGTTTCTTTTCATAACACTAACATTTGTTAGTTTCTTTTCATAACACTAGCATTTGTTAGTTTCTTTCCATAACACTAGCATTTGTTAGTTTCTTTCCATAACGCTAGCATTCGTTAGTTTCTTTCATAACACTAGCATTCATTAGTTTCTTTTCATAACACTAATATTCGTTCTTTTATCCATTATCTAAACGTTAATTGAATTGTCATATTTTAATCTAATCATGTTACCTATATTATCAGAATTAGTTAGTTGATCTTATTGTTGCCTGTTCTAGTTCCTTCAGTAAGGTTCTTTCCAAAGCCTAACATTGTTGATGCTTAATGGAGGTGCTGTCTTCCAAAGGAAGACCTTCCTTCTTACATGGAAATCACTTAACAAGCAACCAGACGAAAAAATAAAAATAAAAAAACCCCAAGAAAATAAAGCTTAAATTAATGCATGATTGAGACGTGAATTAAGATAGTCATAAGCTCTACAAATGTAATACATTCACTTTTGGAGTAAGACTTGATTTATGGTGTGATATTATGTTGGATCATGCTGTCAGTGTGTCACAGGACATTGAACCTTTTGTGGACACCATGGGCTGCAGGACATGCATTGCAATGCCTCACGTATTACAATGCTATGTGTGCCTAATTTGGGCTCTGGTGGGATGGGATATTAATTTAAAGGTTTTCTAGTATCAGCTGGAGAAAATTTATAGAGAATGAAGCCCTAACTTGCATTGGAGCGTTAGCAGATAAATAAACCGAGGACACATTTGAGTAACCAAAATGAGAAATTGATTGGTATAGAATTTATGCAGAGTTCAGGACATTATCACTGGTGCCAATGTATGGGGGGATCGGATACTGATTAAAAGGATTTCATTAAGCAGATTATTGAGAACAGTAGTTTCTTCTGATTAGGAATGGAAGTATTCCAGCATAATAGAAATTTTATTCTAAATATTATGACGTAAAATATATATGTATCTCTATGTTCTGTCCCTTCTTGATTAAACTCTTTTTTTCTTCCTTTTGAATTTATGATTGTAAGTTTATTGTTTAAATGACTTTAAAAGTGTATATGATGATTACACTACATCATTTGCTCGGCAATAGGAATCAATTTTAAGCTGCATCTATCCCAAATTTGTCTCCATAAAGTAGTAATCCAAGGAACTCACGGGCACACTGCACTTTATTTTTAATTCACATCCAACCATTGGACCGTTTTATTTTCTGGTTCCTGTTTCTTTTCTTTTTTCTCCCTGAGAGGATAGGTTTTTTTTCAAAGGACTCATTATGGCGGCCCTGCTGAAAATTGAGACTATGTCTAGTTATAGCTGAGGATTAGAATAAGAAGTAAACGACTCAAAGTACTAAAAACCGTGCACCTTTTAATTTATAGATACTACGCTTGTCATATCCTCAGCTTGCTTAATTATGTTTTTTGGATGATGCTTTAGTTGATCTTAGCCATCTGACAGGTGGGATGAGTGAGGTTTATTGTGTCTTCATGGAGTTCCTTTACTTACGAGGAATGGGAAATGACAAATTTACTATTGTTTCAGTGGAGAAATTTATTATTAAGTACTTTTCAATCTGCACAATATTGACTCAATGTGCCATGTCATGCTTATAAGCTGTATGGGGATGACTTGCATAACACAACCTACACTTGCCTTTAGTTGAATTGCAAAAGGAAAAGATCTGTATGGTTTTCTAATAATCCATGATGAGGAGATCAAATACTTCCCTGTACATTATTTTCTGAAGTTTTGTTTAAGGGAGAACTTGAAGCGTACTAATTCTTATGTTTTATGCACTTCACGTCATCATAAGTTGGTTTCTGAACTTCTTGCAGATCTTTACACAAAGAAGATGTTTCAGCTGCTGCAGTCTGCTTATTCTACAATAAGTATCCAAGATACAGCTCTCTTTTTGGGAATGAACGAGGATGATGCCACAACTTGTAAGCTTATGTTTTTGCTAATGTATTGTTACCAAATTGCTATGGTTAAACTTCTTAAAAGAAAAAAAAAAATCTTAATGCTCGTCCACATAGTAATCATAATCTTAAATCTTAAACCTCTAAAAAGAAATTTAGGAACCTTGATTAACTACAGTTTTCCATTGCTTTTCTTATTTTACCCCTTGAAAACAGTTCCTTTGGTTAGAAAGATTGCTAGGTCTCTGATGACAAAATTGCTATCATAATTAATGACTTGTTCTTCTATAATAGAAAAAAAATATATATATATATATTCATATACTAGGACTTGTCCATTAATGCATACATGCTACTTCAGGCCTGTTAACACTACGGACTTGGTTCTGGTTTCTAACTTCCTAAAAAATGTCTGTCATTTATGTTAAAAAGTTATTGAGATTTGGTTGTCATATGCAGATGTACTACAGCAAGGTTGGATTGTGGACCCTGCTTCTCGAATGCTTACTGTGAAGAAGCAGCCTATTATTATGGAGCAGAAACTGGATCCCAGTAAATTGCAGAGCTTGACAGAATATGTGTTCCATCTAGAGCATTAATGGCGTTTTCAAGAAACTGAAGCTGTGAATTGTCTTTTTAATCAGCTGCTTACATAGGTCTTTATTTAAGAGAGTAAATGCTTCCAGGATTTCAGATTTTGTATTTGTGCCTGACGCTTTGAGCATATTAATTTTTTTTTTTTTTTGGGTATCTTTTCCGATAGGTTATAAATATGTCATTTAAATTTTACCCAATTCAGTTTGGTCCCCAAAGTAATGCACAAGAAAGTTATGAGCTGATCCAGTGTAGCCAAAGCCATATTGCAGGTGTCATGCAAACATGCATCAGTTACAAGTTCAAATCTTATTTTACCTTCTAGTGGTGTTGTTTTCATGTGGTCATTGGTATACTTTTGCCTGCCCTGAATTTCAGTTCTTTATTCATTTTGTTATCTTTATTTTGCACTATGGAGTGCTCTTGCATACGACCAGTGCATGCAACCTGCATGGTTACGTGCAAGATATGCGAATCTCTTTTCAGAACGAAATGCCTAAACTCTCGCTTGATGTTGTATATAAGAATTTCTTGAGAATGATATGGCTAATTTGCATAGTCTTCTGCCATAAAGAAAAACTTACTTATAACAGGGATATGGATTTAACTTGTCATTTCAAGAGATAATTTATATCTTAAAATTAGAGAAATTTTTATGTAATAAAATATAAAAATATAGGTGTCATTATGTTATTGAATTTGGATACCAAATTAGTTAAATCTTTATTTCAAGAAATTTCTTTCCCTAGGATAATATGATCTTGGAGCTATGTGAGAAAGTTGTGAGCGTTACCGTTGTGAAACATGCAAGATTCAATACAAGTACAAAAGTTGACATAATTCACTCAAATTAATATAATGCTTGATGGAATAAATGTTGTTTGCGTCGTGAGTTGTGACTCAAACAAGCGTGCTTGCCTAGAAGATTTCAATGCTGACATGGCTTGCAACACGCGTCAACCCTGGACTCGCTGGCAGTGGCAAACTCAATTTCTGCGCTGCATTTCCATTTGTGGGCTATAAATTATAATATATAAACCAAAGTTACCAAACCCATTTGAATTTCGGAGCTACTTCTAAGTTCTAACAAGGGAAGTAACGCGTTTGAGGAAAAAATTGTAAACTTTTTCTTATTTGTTTGCTATCCAATAATATTAAACAATACAAGAACTTTTCTTCTTCTTCTTTTTTTCTGTTTTTTTTTCAGACGTACATCTTGTACTCTTTCAGCATCTTAAAATCAAATCTTTTTGTAACTCTATTTTGGTTATATAATTTATGGAGATAGAATTCTCCATTTATGTATTACTATCCCTTTGGTAACATATTTATTCTTGGTTTTTTATTTTAATAAATTACTCATAACTCCTGTTTTTGAAATATTTTTAACCACAAACACAACCAATTAAAAAATTAAGTTCAGCTTAATATGTTCGTGTATGCGCGCAGAGTTGAAAAAATACACTACCAAGTGCTTGTTAACCTACCAGTACTCAGTGGATGCAAATGTCTTTTTTAGCTTGAAGATGTCTTTTTTAGATAGTAGATGCATGTTTTTAGGTTACAGATGACATGTTTAGGTTATAAATGAAAAATAATTAAAGCACCATTTTTTTATAATAATTAAATATAAAGAAGGAAAATAAAAGAGTATGAGAAAATAAATGATAGATGTATTGAGGTAGACACAAGATAATGTGGGAATGTTGAGTGTTGTCTCACATTAAAAAAATTATAATTTTGCATAGTAGTTTGGTTTTGGGCTACTCTTAATAACCGACCACACATGCTTCACGTCACTAAATATGAATATGATTTGAATATGAGTTGTTCATAACACTATGTGATTGACTTAAGTGATGCCACATGTGCAGAGGCGTATGAGAATATGGAGTATTATCCTACATTGAAAAATTAGCAGCCACACATGCTTCACGTCACTCGATATGAATATGAGTTGTCCATGACACTGTGTTTGACTTAAGTAATGTCACACATGCATGGGCGTATGAGAAAGTGTAATGTTGTCTTACATTGAAAAATTAGGATGCCTAGATTTTTCCAAATAATGTATACTTGCAAAATGTCCCAAATTTCCCTCTTCCGCTACATCAAAAAAAGCTTCTCNCACCTCCGGCGGCATGGCCGGCGACACCTCTCCCCCCCCCCCCCCCCCCCCCCCAACAGTCCTCTCTCCTTTTCCTTTTTTTACTATGGCAGGCATTCCTCTCTCCTTCCCTCCTTCCACCCATATATTTTCTCTCTATCTTCTTAACTAAGAAACATTAAAACCTAAAACATAAATATAAGAAAACGAAACCTAAATTAAAACATCCATCTTAAACTTAAGGATATCCCAAAATTTCATTAGTAATTGCTTGCTGGGATCGATCCTTGCGCAGAAGCTATATATTACTTAATTTCTTATTGCCCAGTGCGTATGTTCATGTTTATTTCTTTTACAAAGGCTGTGTTAATGTTTATTGGAACCCCCACAACCACAAAAAGTTGCCATCTTGATCTTAATTACTGCATATATATTTGATTTGAATCCATAAGATGAAGACCATAAATCAAATTTCCAAACCCAGAAACCAAAAAATGAAAGAGTGAAATTATTACATATACTATATACTAATGAAATTTCCAATCATCCCCATACATATACATACATTAACGCAGCAGCTTAGCTACTCCTTAATTAGGTTAGTAGTCCAAAAAAGTAACAACAACTAAACTTGGAATTGTTTGAGATATATTCTAATATACATATTATCTCCTCCTCCTCTCGCTTTTATTTACAACATTAATATAGAGGCTTGGTCACCTTGTACAGATCGTCAATTGAACGACGACGTTTCCTCTCATTTATTCTTGGCCCGTAAGTACCAATTACTTCTTCTTCTTCTTCTTCTTCCTCCTCCTCCAGCTCTCCTTCAAAAACTGTTCTTCTAATTTTGCCAACGATTTCTTCTGCGGTGCCGTTTTGATCAGTACTGGACTCTGATAATTCTGATTCCGATGATGACCCGCTGAGTTGTATGAGTTGCTGTGCCGCGTCTATTTCCACCTCTGAGAAATCCTTGTAAGTCCGTTTTCTGTTCTTGCTTTCTGTCCTTGTTGGTTTCGCCATTGATGATTTTGTTGTAATGTTGATCGCTAACTTGGCTCTCAGTTTTGCTTCCTTATATACAACGCCTAAGTCGGTTCTCAACTTGGCAAATAATCAAATTAAACATTAATTAATTAATTAATTAATTAATTGTTTCTTTTTGATTACTTCTCCTGCTTGCACTAGGAGAGAAGGTTGAGAAATGGACCGGGTCAGTCTTCCAAGGCTTAGGCCTTTTTCTGGCCCAAAGGCTGGTTGACTCGCACCGTCAGTAAACTATTCTGGGCTCACGTTGGGCCAAGTTAACATTTTTTTTTTTGGAGCTTTTGTCGGTCCATTTTTATAATAAACACATTTTAGACTAATACCATATTAGTTTATAAGAATTGAGTGAGGTTTAAAAGTGTTATCATTTTCTATTCCAAAATTGCCCTTAATATTATTTTATAATTAATAAGATTTAAATCTCACAAATTGTGAGATTTTAATCCCACAATTTAAGAGGTTTAAGGGATTTAAATCCCACAATTTTTTGGATTTAAATTGTGGAAATCTCACAAAGTATTCACCTAAAAAATAAATAAAAATACATTAGTTTACAAAATGAAAAAAAAAAAAAAAAAAATAAAAAAAAAAAAAAAAAAAAAAAAAAACTAATCAAAGACTAGGAAAAATAATATAGATAATGATTATAAAGTCCACTTTTAGACTCTTAATGATAAATTTGATAAATTAATCCACCTACTTTATCCAAATAATAAAAATGTCTACCTAATTAGTTGTAAACCCACTTTTTGGGTTATATGCAACAGTTTTAAAACCTCAGGGGGTGTGTGTGTAATTTTTGAAACCCCAGGGGGTGTATGTGAAAAAACGATAAACCTCAGGGAGTGTAAGTGTAATTAACTCTTTTTTAATCATGTCCCTATTGTTGTTTTTTTTTTTTTGGGCCCAGGTCCCTGTTGTTAGTTAATAGTTCCAAATTTTGAATCAAGATCAACTCTTTTGATTTTTGATTTTTTTTTTAAATTACTCTGATTTTTTCAAGGCACTACCAAAAAAATGCACAAGGCCACAATTACTCTTATTTTGTTGCCACAGCATATATTTCTCACACAATATTTTATTTCTCATTCATTTATCTCTATACAATGCTTAAACCCCAATAAACCAGGTTGACCCTGACCCTGACCCTCAAAACTCAAAAGGCATGAGCTAGCCTTCATATTTCATAAGCAAGCCACAACAAGACAAGTTAATAGTGGAATGTCAAAGTCAGGTGAAATTAAGGTGAATCAATTAATTAAATTTTGGCGATGGAGCAACTGCAAGTCTGCCACTACTTGCTTCCCAAATATGCGACTAGTAAAGAGTCCAACCAGGGCTGCTAGACCCTAGTCAAGGCCTTGGCCATTAAAAAGATTATTTCACAAGATTTCCAAAAAGCAAAACCCTTATCCAAACTTCCTAAAAGCCTCACTGTCACTGTGGAGTCTACTCACCCAGAAGCTGAACCAGCTGAACAATTTTGGTAAGCTCAACAAATTCATATGTAAGTTTTTAAGTTCTCAAAAATTTTGGTGTGCTTGTGTAGGATTGAAAAGTACAGTCTGTCCACACTCCACAGAGCCATGCTGCTGGGATTCCATGTTTCAATCATTTCAAGGTCTATATTCTTTCCAACAAATTTCAGTTTTACATGCATACATGGTTGTGTTCTTGTACTACAACATTTGTCGACATGATTATGTAAATGTCCGACTCATGATTTTGTCGAAGAAGAAGTTTAATGACTGTAGTAATCACTCCCAGCACACTGGACAGCGAGGCCATCTTCAAAATTCAATGTACTTGGCAGCATCAACTTTAAGTGCAAACAACTAGAACTATTGATGAACTACTGAATCAACCCTTTGTCTCATTCATATAATTGGCTATTCCTTTTTGAATTTCAAGAAACCAAAAACCTCCTAAGGATGAATATATTTACTGGTCTTCCTAAAAGTCCATAAGAAAATTAGTTGAGTTCTCTGAGTCTTCTACAGCCTCTTCCAAAGACAATGGATCCTCCTTTTTGGGTTTAGCCTACAAGATTGAGAGTAAAATACATTAAAATGCATTTTCTTAAAATGGATAAGAAATGGTAAGCATGTAGACTGTAGACATATGTGATGCAAGTTGAACTACGAGCAAGCTAGCATTTAATAATTCCAATGACGGTGTCCTTGTACTCTTTGCTGCTGTCTAGTGAGACCCTACTAATTAAAGGGTATAGATAACCGAAACAAATTCTTGAACAGACCGATGATCATCCACTACAATACAAGTACCTTGTAAACCCAATATTGAAAGAATTTCAGAGGTTTTCCTTGATTTTGTCCATGCCAACAAACAATTTGAAATGCCTCAACTTTTTTAGAAATGGTCAGTCAAATAGCAGTGATTTTTTTTTGGGGTTGATTAAAGTATGGTTAGGAAGGAGATCTTTTGTTTTTAAGATGCTGCAATGTCTAGATGTAATTTGTGCCACATAAAGTTTTTAATTGCAATGGATTTTTCCTTTTCTGGTCCATAAATGACATATGAACGTGCTCTTCTCAATTAACCAAATGTAAAAACAAAAACATGCCATGGGAAATGAGAATCACCTTTGACTTGTTAAGTTCAGGGGTACTTTTCAAGACACTCCATTTGCGTGTGATTTTCTCCTCTTGTTCATCAACCTCAGCCTCACTATCTTCTCCTTCATCCTATCACAAGCACTTTCAAATGAGATTACATACGTAACAACCATAATAGACTAGTAGTACGCTGGACAAATGCATCTAAGGCGCATCAGCATCAATGTAAGAACATAAAATTATGGATCTAAAGTACATGAAACAATCAAACTTACATCATTTCGCCAATGTCAACAACTCGTGCCATAGCATCATCCATATTAGGTGCTTGCTTTTATTGCATAATATTTAAGAGTTAAACCAGGAATGATTAAATAAGATGTATTGCCCAAAACACTCTATCGAATGTTTCTTTCAAGTCTGATTTTCATATGCTAACAAAAAATTACATTTTTGTCAACAAAAAATTGAGAACTATTACATACTTGCTCTTATGCAAGTTGCTGCACAAGATAAGCTATCCACTTAAAATTTGGAGAAATTTTAATGAACAAATCAATGTTGACACTTTCAATTGATTACCTCAAGCTCTTCAGTCTTCTCCTTTGAAAGAATTTTCTCAAGCTCCTCCCTTGATATGATTTTTCCATGCTGATCAAAGAAGATAAGTCAGAACTTAAGACATGAAGATAGTAAGTAAAAAATATTGCAACAGATGTTAGAAAAAATCAGTAAGTCATATATTAATAATGATTTGACAAAAACAAAAAATAAATAATGATAGAAATCTGTTATAAAAATTCAAAAAAGTCAAATAAAAAAATCATTATCACTGTATGAGAATTGAGGACTCTAGTCTAAAATATACTTCCACTTATGCTTTCCCAACTGAGAACACTCCTACATTGATATTAGTATTCTTTGAACATCCTAGGAGTACAGCGTAATCAAATAACAGCACGGACAATGGAGTTGTTAATGTTAAATAATCAAGTCCCAAGTAAATGAGTCTACATAGTATTCAGGTAAAAAGAATCATCTAAGTTCTTGTATTCTTCAATATTAAAAAAAGTAATACCAATCATATGTACAGTGACTAAAACAAGGAGCCACAGAAAGTTGGATGATAACAATTCAAAATCAGCAGCCATGTGCTGAGTTTAATCTTTGAAGATTACATAGCTCAGACCTATGGAGAAGTGCATCCCAATCCCTGCATTTCACATGCTAGAATTAACAAAACAACTTCCATTCCTCTCATTAATCCTCCAGCCACGAACTTTGTACCATGATCAAACAAACGAGGACAAAACTTCACTCCCAGTTCAGAAACTTGGCTTTTATTATACAAAGAAAATCACAGCAAATTCGTTAAACTACGAATCACAATGACATATAACCTAAACATAAACCCTTCAGTAATGTTCCAGAAAGGAAAAGGGAGGAGAATTTGAAAAATGCTGACCTCCTTCAGAAAAGACAACATATTTGGTGTCGGTTCATGGAAATCTGGGCCTCTGTAATCAATCACTTCATCTGGATCTTGGATATAGTTCACAGTTGGGTAAACTGGATCTCCACCCCATACTACAAAAGGCCAAAGAGAGCAGTCAATATAATAAAATGCATGTTTTTACAAAAGGAATGGGCTTATATTGATTACATTAATACAGATAATCAAGTGGCATTGTATATTTGTGAAAACCTCATGTAAACAAGAACCAACATGTTGAAAATCCAAAGAGGTGCAGGGAACACATATGAATAAATTCTGACAAGTGGGTCATTTACACCAGAACCCCAAATATGATTAGGTAATTCTTGACAAAAGTGCTTTTAAACTGATAATGTTTCAAAAGAAAAGAAAATATCATATGATGCAAATTTTCTAGACATTCAGACATTTTGGCTCATATATCCCTTGGGTTATCATTTTTTTTTTTTCTATTATATATGCACTAACCGTTTCAGAATTTGGTCGCCTCCTTTGCCATCTGGACCATTGTTCCTTGTCTGGCTTTTTCCAGTTCCACCATAGTTCATCACTTGTAAGTGGCTCTTCTGTTGGCTTCTTTGTTTCTGGGTCAATAAAGGGATGAGGACGTCCAAGTTTCTTGTCTAGTTCATATCCTGTTTCTTCTTCTTTTTCAGGATCAGATTGATAGACAACATATTCAGATGAGATTTCTTTAAGATCTTCCATTGTGTCCTCTAATTCTACACTGGGCTTAGAAGATTCAGATGCAGAAACTGATGTTTTATTCTTCTTCCTCCTACTTCCAGGACTTGTGCCATAAGATGGAGACCCAGTTGATTTAGCAGTGGGCTCAGGAGCCCTGGCAGCCCTAACTCGACTAGCAGTGCCTTCAGGCCAATAATCCTGTCCTGGAATGCTGGCACGAGCACCCGATGCTGGTTCAAGCTGCCCAGACGTTGAGTCCAAATAACTATGGTAGGGTGCTCGCTCCACAGACACCTCTTTGGAGGATTCATCCTTCTTCTCGCACTTTATACAAGGAAGTAAAGGTGCCCTCCTCACTGATGTATTCAACCCAACTCTAACTTGGAATAATCCAACTGAAAATGAACTTCCAAATGAGGCCTGTACTATTCAAAAAACCATGATATGGGTCGAACATTTGCAAAATCATGTCGACAAATATTGTAGTTCAAGAACACAAGCATGTATGCATGTAAAAGTGATTGAACAATGTTGTTGGAAAGAATATAAACCTTGAAATGATTGAAACATGGAATCCCAGAAGCATGGCTCAGAGGAGGGGTGGGCATGGTTCGGCTGAAACCGGCAACCAATACCGACATCAAGCATGTATGCATGTAAAAGTGATTGAGCAATGTTGTTGGAAAGAATATAAACCTTGAAATGATTGAAACATGGAATCCCAGCAGCATGGCTCAGAGGAGGGGTGGGCATGGTTCGGCTGAAACCGGCAACCAAACCGACGATGTCGGTATTGGAAGAACGGCGACTGAAGCCGAACCGGAGACGCCTGTTTCGGTTCGGTTTCCGTGTTACACCGGAGAAACAGGCAAGAGAGAAAAGAGCGGCGATCTCGTCGCCGACGAGAGAAGAGGGCCAAGATCCGCCGCCGGCGAGAAAGAGAGGAGAAGAAATGCGGCGCTGCTTTCTAAAAAATCGCGAGGGAGACGCTGGAGAGAGAGAATTGTGGCGGCGTTCAATCCTTCTAAGCTTCTGCTGTATGGAGACTCCACAGTGACAGTGAGCGTTTTTGGAAGTTTGGATAAGAGTTTTGCTTTTTGGAAATTTTGTGAAATATTGAAATGGACAATTTTGTGAGAGTGAGACTGTGAGAGCAATTGAGGAAGGTCCTGTTGAGAGTGACAGCAAAAGACTGGTGGGCCCATCCAATTGTGTGTGAATTCGGGTGTTTTTTGGAGAGGGAGTTGGAGTGGCGAAATGACCGGATGGTGCTTTTGCTTTAAATCTGGGTGAGTGTAAAGGAGTTAAATTTTGATTTTTTAGGGTATGAAAATTTTAATACTAATTCATCAATTTTTCAGTAGTATTTTGCTGAAATTTGGCAAAATTTCGTTGAAATTTCACTCAAAAACTCAGCCGCTCAAGAACTCAACCATATGTCTTCTACATTCTCTTACAAACCCGGCCGCCGGAGTGATTTGGGAAGGAGAAGAGAGAAAAGAGAGAAGCCACTGGAGTGATTTGGAAGGAAGGAGAGAGAAGGAAGAGAAGAGAGAAGAAAGAAGAATGATGGAGAAGATGAAGATCAGATCGAGCCCATCGGGGAGGGAAAGAGAGATTGGCGCAAGAGAGGAGAGAGAAATGAAAGAGATGATATATCATGGCTGGGAGCGTGCGACACAGTGGGAGAGAGAAAAGATAGGGAAGAAGGAGAGAACCACGGGAAGAAAAGAAAAGGGAAAAAAAAAAAAAAAAAAAAAAAAAGAGAAGAAAAAAAATAAAAAAAATTTATGGTTGATTTGGGGTCTTTGGACAATGAAAAAAAAAAAAAGTTTGGAGTTTCGTTTAGTTATTTTTAAACTTTAACCATAATACATTTCTATATGTAAAATAATAAAAAAGACTCTGAAGGCTTAAATCCTAATATCTTATATTATATATATATATATTCTAAACAATATAGAGTATATAGAGTTTAGTGTATAGATTATAAAATATAAAAAGATTATGGTATATAGAGTATATAGGATTTAGTATTAGAGTTTAGTGTATAGATTATACAGTATAAAAAATATACTAATTTTATTTATTAATTATACTAATTTTATTTAATAGTATTTGCCTCCAGCACGCATTATGTTCATTTTATATCACATGAAACTTAATATATAATTTGGTTTCTTTAATATTTTTTTATTAATGTTGTAGATAATATGTTAAATAAACATATGATGAAGTTTTATTCAAAATTTTCATATTTTGATAGCAATTTCCGTCGTTTCCTTTTAATTTTTATCGAAATTTAAAAATCTTCGAAATTTCCGTCGAAACCCGAAATTTTATTCCTTGAGTATATTTGTGTTGGAATTAAATATTTAATTGGGGGTATTAAAAAAAAAAGGAAGTGGAGAAAAAGCAGCCGACAAAGGGGGGCCCACGTGATAAGCCAGAGTAGCGCACGCTGCCCAATCGCGTGCAACAAACGCACGGTCCGAATCATAGGATCGTTGCAGATCAATGGTCCAGATGAATGGACCATTGGTTTTTAAATTTTTCTTTTCAATACTGGTAGCTAGCTGGCACGATCTGGGCCTTCCATTTATTATATATGTTGGTGATCAACGACTCCAATGAATTGACCGTTATAATTATATTAAGAAATTAGAAAAAATTAGAAAAAAAATATTAATTAAAAATTTTTAACGACTATTTAATCATTTCTTATAAATTGAACATTCACACTTTATTTTTTTATACATTTATCTATCATTTTCACTCACTCATATATATTTTATATACTAACTTGTTGTAAAAAAAAATTTCTTTTTCAATCATGGTAAATCTAAAGGGTCTCAATTGGTCCAATGAAGAAGAGGTATGTTGAGCTTAATTTATATACATATCTTACTCTCAAATTCATACATTTTTGTCAATGTCTTCTAACATTTTTAGTGTTTTAATTCTTATTTTTATTATTTAGTTAATTATTTTATTTTATTAGTTTTTGACTTATTGCTAAAATTTTATTAGGTTGTATTTATTTTTAGGTTAGATTAAAAATTAGAATTTTTATTAAATAGTTTTATTTGTGTTTTGTAGGTTTTTAAAGTTAAAGCCCAATAAAAGAATAAAGAAATGAAGGAGGCAGCCGGCCCAAATTGAAAGAATGGAGGAGGAGAAGCCCACTTGCGCAGCAGCCCGGCCCAGCCCAACTTTAAGGAAGCTGAATAGTCACTCGCCCAAAATTAAATTGGTTTGATTAATCAATTGCTACTCCAATGATGCGGCGACACATGGCACCTCCATTCTCTCTTCCGCAAATCAATTGCTCCGAGCTGCCGAGCCATCAGCCACCTTCTCTTCTCTCTCCCTCACGCCGTCCCATGCAGCCGCTTCCAACTTCCCAGCCGCAAGCCACACTTGATTAATCTTGCTCTCCTCCACTCATCAGGCGACACGTGGCACCTTTGCAGCTGTTTCCAGCCTTTTTCTTCCGCCTCTCTCATTTCACAAATATCTCTTCTCTCATCCAATCAGCTTGTGACATGTGGCAAAAATTCTAGATATTTCCAGCCTTGTACCAGCCTTTTGTGCTGATCCTCTCTTTATTGCTAGCCCTAGTATTTGTCTATATAAGGAAGCATTCAGCCCCCTTACCAGATCTTGGAGCCTAGAATTTAATTTGCTGCTTTTTCTAGTATTCTCCTAGGATTTCTCTCTCAAGCCATTTGACTATGATATTTGAGAGAGAATAGGATGTAATTTCTCTTGCATTTTATTTAATGAAAGTTTAATATTATGTCACTCTTCTCTTTTCCTTTATTTATTTTATGTCTTTTATTTTATATAGTTCTTTATTTTATTGTTAACTTTAATATTATATCTTTCTTCTTTCTTCTTTTAATCTTCTATTTACTTTATGTCTTTTATTTTATGTAGTTCTTTACTTTATTGTTAGTAGTGTTATTTATTTTATTGTTCTTTAAATTCCATGCTCATTTACTTCTTTCTTTATTTTTATTTAAGATATAAGATCATGGGTGGTCACTAAACCTCCTTACCAAGGTAAGGGGGAAGCACTACCATAAACATTATTAAATGAGGTCTTTATGTTAATTTTCCCCTTATTTAAGATCTTACAAACCCTAGATTTTGATATTAAAATGAGATAGAGATCCTCTTTTCACCCATAATGTCATATATTATGGGTTGTTAGATCATCTTTCCACATTTTAGCTTTATGGTTAAGTGTTTTAAACACAAACTTTTTGAACTCTAGTTGTTCCTTAGTTTTGGTTCACTTGAGTTGCTTAAAATTTGTATTTTCTAAGCAAAATCAAGATCTACCATATAAACCTTCAACTTTTGTGCTTAATTCATATTTATTTTTGCAAGAAGGCATCAAGTGACTCTTGGGTGCCCTGCTTTAAGGGGAAATTACTAAAAATCTCATTTAATATGTTCATAAGTGGTGTAGAACCCTAACCTTGGTTCTTATACCATTGTTTAGTTTCTAAAACCAAAAAGTTGTTATTTTTCCTTTCTAGATTTAATATTTTAATTCTTGCACCTTTATTTACCTTATTCTCTTTTCATTTATTTTATTTGCTTTTTAATTTAGTTGCATTTTATTTTAAGTTACCTCACAAATCAACAAAATTTCTAAACTAGGTTAGTTTTAAATTAACTTAAGTTTAAGCTTAGTGTATCGTTTGTCATCACTCCTTGAGGTTCGACCTCGTTAATATACTACTCGATTCGTATATTTGCGAGTAAATAAAATTTTACAACAAGGTAGCTTTAGTTGTATCTTAGATGCAACACTCTAAAGATTGTGAACTCGGCTCCAATCAAAGAAACATGAATTTTTGGCACAAAGTGTACAATGAATTTATTCTAAATTGTCCTCGAGCCGTGACTATTGAGCGACAACTTGGGGCGGTCTAAGCTCACTTCAAGAAGATAGCGCAAGCCATTATAAAGTATCAAAAATGTATCTTAGCAGTGAAATGAGAACGCACTAGTGGGCAAAACCAAATTGATGTGGTGAGTTTTTTTGTTAATTAAATTCAAATATATTTGTTGGCAAAAAAAAATTTAAAAATTTGTATACCCTTTATGATTCATTAATTTGTTTTCATGTTACTAGGTGAGCTTTTCCATCGTACGATACTAATCACTCCACCCGAAAAATCGTCCTTTTGGTTAGCACTTTGTGAAGTGGCAATATGAACCGTCGGGCACTCCAACCGACACCCTCATCGAGGCCGACAAACCCACTGATGTCGATACCGATGACACGATTCGATGGAGCGCGAATGAGGATGGTCCAGCCTTTCAACCAATTTTCAGTAATCGCCTGAGACCACTTGGCAAAGATAAGTCAAAGAAGGCCAGACACGATAGTGCTCACTCGGCTCAACTTGCCGAAAGTATCACCAACCTTGTCCAATGTACAAAGTCGTTGTCGAAACAACAAGAGCTATTCATAGGGCGGTACGACAATCGAAAAAAAAGGCAAGGAGACTTGATCATTATGCGCAAAGACCATGTTCGGAGAACAACGAGTGTGTTGGGAGGCACAACAGCGTGAAGTTATAGCAAAATGAAATTCAACTATTGTAGCCCAAGCCAATCATGGCATTTCAAGCTTGGGAGTACTATTCCAACCCTGACTTTTCACAATTTAACTAAATATATTTTTATGTGCATTTCAATTATGTTTGTTATCTACTTTATTTAAGTGTGCATTGTAGCAATATGTGTGTACTATTTGTCGTATAGTTTTATGAAAAAATATATAATTTATAATTTGCGTGATAAAATTATAAATCCAAATATATTCAAGAGTTAAATGCACCATTGGTCCACTTATTTTACGTTTTTCTCAAGTTGGTACACGATTTTTTTTTTGTACCAAGTTGGTCCACTTTCTTTTCGACACGTACCAAGTTGGTCCATTCCGTTAATTTTGTTATAAATTCTGTTAAAATAGAGGACAAAATTGTCTTTTTATATTAAATAAATTTTTAATTCTATTAAGATTTAATTGTACATTTGGTCCACTTATTATTTCATAAGTCCCGTGTTGGTCCAAAATTTTTTTTAAGTGTCAAGTGCATCCACGGATT
Source organism: Dryas drummondii (assembly GCA_003254865.1). Classification (NCBI taxonomy): domain Eukaryota; kingdom Viridiplantae; phylum Streptophyta; class Magnoliopsida; order Rosales; family Rosaceae; genus Dryas; species Dryas drummondii. The sequence continues at coordinate 100,146 of QANW01007315.1, read as the reverse complement.
AACTGAGGTATGTCACATTAGTCCATTATGTCAAAACACTCTAAACGGATGTTAAGTTTTGTTCACGTGGAGGGCAAATAGGTCAATTCATGTCCTAATGTGACCCTAATTAACCTATTTGACTCACATTAAGACTTGAATTTACTCATTTGCCTCTCCACGTGGACAAAACTCAACGTTCATTTGGGGAGTTTTGAAAGAATGGACCAACGTGACACACATAAGCTAATTCGTGGATATATTTGACACTTAAAAAAAATTGTGCACCAATATGGGACTTATGAAATAATAAATGGGCTAAACCTGTAATTACCTCTTCTATTAAATATGCATCTTTGTTTTTTAGTTCTAATTTAGTTCCAATAATTAAATTAAAAAACAAAAAAACAAAGAAAAAAAAAAACTGCCCCCCACCGTAGGGTAGATCGATCACCAACCAATCCCCACAAAAAATTCACATTTTAGATGACCAAGGTGTTGTTTCAGATGCTTCTGATTTGGTCATTACAGAAACCCATAAAGAGTTTCATCTACTGAGAAAGTGCCAAAGTGAGTATTTCTTTTCTTTTATGTGGGTTTAGTGTTTTGGTTTCTGGGTTTGTTGGGATTGAGGTTTTGGTTATGGGTGAGTGGACGCAGATGGTCTTGGAGGGCTATAAAGTCATTTTCCATGGGTGAATTGGAAGAAACCAAGAAATAAAATTTCGGGTTTTGAGAAAATTTCGACGGAAATTTCGAAGATTTTTAAATTTCGACAAAAATTCGACGGAAACGATGGAAATTATTATCAAAATACGGAAATTTTGAATGAAACTTCACAATATGTTTATTTAACATATTATCTACTACATTGATAAAAAACATTGAAAAAAACCATATTATATGGTAGGCAAGAAATAAAATTTCGGGTTTTGAGAAAATTTCGATGAAAATTTCGAAGATTTTTAAATTTCGACAAAAATTCGACGGAAACGATGAAAATTATTATCAAAATACGAAAATTTTGAATGAAACTTCACAATATGTTTATTTAACATATTATCTACTACATTGATAAAAAACATTGAAAAATACCAAATTATATGGTAGGCAAGGAATAAAATTTCGGGTTTCGAGAAAATTTCGATGGAAATTTCGACAAAAATTTCGAAGATTTTTAAATTTCGACAAAAATTCGACGGAAACAATGAAGATTATTATCAAAATACGGAAATTTTGAATGAAACTTCACAATATGTTTATTTAACATATTATCTACTACATTGATAAAAAACATTGAAAAAAACCAAATTATATGGTAGGTTTCATGTGATATGTGATGAATATAATGCGTACTAGAGGCAAATGCTGTTAAAAAAATGCTTCACTAATTAATAATTACTTCAATAAAACCTCAATTTTATTTTTACTATAATATTGCCACATGAATTACAAAAGTAATCAATACCACATAGAGTTTTTAGGAGGTTCAAAATTTCCGCTGTCTTCAGTATCATCATGTCCAGAGTAGGTGTAATGTGAAGAATAATCATCCCAAGATACTTCTCCAGCATAATTTTGCATGTAATTGCCAACATGCCAACCATATGGATCAAGAACCTGTTGTGGTTGAATTTGCCCATAAGCATACTCATTTGAAGAGTTTGTCTCTTGTTGTGCCAATGAGTTACTATCAGACTCAACCAAGTAAGGCAGATGTGGTGGGTAGAGTATTGGAGGGTCTTGCCCATAATTGTAATTGTCACTTCCTACCCCCATACAGCCAAAAGTGGTGGATAATGAATCCTCTTCTTCTTGTGCCAAACTCTCATGACCTCTTTGTCTGCGACTATAGTCTTTTCCTATGGCACCAATTCATGGTCCGGCACGCCTACTCCCATGATCCTCATCTTGTGTTGCATGTGTATAGTGTGCTTCGACAGAAAATGGGCTCATATACTCTTAGAGAATGTCTAGTGACATCTTCATTTCCACCACCACCACCACCACCACCACTACCTCTACCACCCACTACCTCTACCACCACCACTACCTCTACCTCCACTGTTGGTAGGAGTGCCCGATCTTGTGCTAGAGTTGCCTGGTCGAGAAGGATTAGTGGGAACTGGCTTAGTAAGATGTGTCGACCTTGGTTGCATAAGTTCATTCAAACTTGTAGTAGGGCTCACCTCCTCATTTAGAACTATATCCACATTGATACCTTCTTGACGTGCTTGAGTTGCAATATCAGGGTCTGGATTGCCTGCATCATCATCTAAATGGAAGGGCCTAATTCACTGATAAAGCTGGTTTTCCTCCACATCATCATCCCCTATAGCAGCATCATATATATCCAGCGGATCATATTCATCAACGCGATCCTACTCTGCTTTCTTATCTCGAAGTGCAAGCCTCATATTATAGTAGCAATATACCATTTTTCCTAACCTACTATATGAGAGCCTGTTTCGTTGTTTGGTGTGTATGAGTGCGAAAGTGCTCCAGTTTCTTTCACAAGCTGATGATGACGCCGTATGTGATAAAACTTTGATGGCTAACTTCCTCACAGTAGGCGCATCACTCCCATACATGATCCACCATTCACCTGAAATGAAAAATTTGTTTGTGTAAGTGTAACTATAAAAATAAATAATTAAATTAATCTAACTAATACAAGTAAGATGTATACTCACTAGGAGACATTCGTGATCTAGCGGCCTTTGCAGCTCGTTCTTTGAACATTTTCCGGGCATCTTTAAAATATGTTAACTAGATACAAATACAATACAAATTATACAATATCAATCAAATATATAATTTAAGACAATCAAATTCTATAAAGTATTAATATTTTTCGTAAGGATTCTTATGGGCCTTATGACAAATTATTTTTACCTCATTTCCAAATTGGCCAACTTCTGGTGAATAGGGATCCAATTTGGAGAATACGTTGTACACAGCCCGAATAAGTTCACCATCATCTCCAACGCCAGATCTATATTGATAGCGAGGATTCAAATAATAGGCTGCAATCATGCATCAAGTAAATATAGAAATATATAATTAGTAATTTAGTTCATTAATTGAAAGCTAAATCAATTAAAAAAAATGCGGAACCAAAATAACAAATAAATTATTGGGTTACCTGCTGCGTGCAAATCGTGTTGTAACGTTTTAAACCATCGATCATTGATGATTTTTATTACCCACCGTGCACCCTGTTTTTTTTCTAGTTCTTCCTTCACGACACGCATCAACTCATAAATTGATCCCATTGTAGGATACACTTCTGTGTCGACAATACGTAAAACTACGTAGAGAGGTTCAAACAGACCGCACACCTTATACACCTGTTGCCAAAAAGAGTGATCAAGAACTATATTTTTAACGGTGATGCCTGCATTTGAACGCCGGAAATTGCTACGACCCCAATCATCACTGGTGAACAATTGCTTCAGCCCCATCATCTTACCATACAAACTATCCAATGCAATATAGTTTGTAGCAAATCAGGTGGCACCAGGACGAACAATATCTCCCTTCGTGATCTCTCGCATCTTTGCCAACAACCAGTTATGGTTGTAAATATAATTCGTGATCATTCTGGCTTTTTTAATCACATTAGCAACCTGCTCTTTCTTCCCCATCTCTTCAAACATTAGATCAATGCAATGTGCTGCACACGACGTCCAGTACACATTGTATTTGTTCATTAACTTCTTACCTGCTTTGACAAATGCGGAACCATTGTCGGTCACAACTTGAACAACATTCTCCTCTCCAACCTCCGTGATTACATCCTTCAGTAGCCCATAAATATATTTATGATCCTTTATGCAATCTGAAGAATCAACGGACTTAAGGAATACCGACTTCCCTCTTGAGTAGGCCATGAAGTTAATGATAGACAGTTTGGTTGGACCTGTCCAACCATCGCACATGATTGTGCAACCATAAGTTGCGCAATCAGTCTTCAATTTGTTAACATGCTCTTGCATTTCTTGAAACTCCTGGTCCAAAAATCCGGTGCGTATCTGATAGGGTGTTGGAGGTTCCACTCCTACTCCTGCCTGTTGACATCCTATCACCAAATTTTTGAAATGATGAGATGCTGCTTTTGAAGGAGGAACATTTTCATATATGAAGAACTTGCTGATCAAGCGTTGCATCCCATCTTTGATTGACCCTCCATAAAAGAGATTTTTAACACTCTTTTGGCGTGCTTGAGCTGCCTTATACAAGCTTGGTGCCACTGGAGGTGTTGGTCGTGAATCTCGTGATTCCCTCATGCTTGATGCTCTTTGCATCTGTGCACCACTACTAGACCCAGAACCTTATCCCCTATTTGGGACTTTATGTGAGTGTTCCTGTAAGACCCCGTATTTTTCAAAGATTTATTTTAAATATTTTTGAGAAGTTATTTTAAGGATTTTAAAAAAATTTATTTGGAATTTAAAGGGGTTTTGATTTAATTTTAATTTTTGTTTTAAATTTGGGCTAGACTCAAAAGTTGACTTTTAAAATAAATGGGCTTTTAATTTTGACTTTAGACCCATTAGGTAGGTCTCAAACCCACGAGTTCGTAGACACGAGGCATGCGTCAATCGGATCTACGGTTTGAAAGATACGGGCTTTTGAAACGAGTGGCAAACTTGTAATTTTTACAAAAGTGGGTTTTAAAACCCAAAAGTCAGTTTTCTCTCTCCTCATTTTTCTCTTTCTCTCTCTCTGCCCGCGCCTCTGTTTCTCTCTGACCCTTCACCCTCGCCGTCCCTGTCACCGGCGCGTGGCGGCGCGTCCGGCAGCGGCTGGGCTGGGTGTTTGGCCCATGCTGCTCGCCTCCCTCCCTTCTCTCTCCCAGTGGCCTTCATTTTTCGGGCCGATCACCCACGACGGAGAAACGACGCAAAATAGGGCCGAGCCTCTCGTCGGCGATCTCGCATTTTCTGGTCAAATCGCGGCGCCGGACCACCTGGGTTCTCTTCCCCAGGCCACGGCGAGTCTCCCAGTGGTTACCCCATGCTCCGATGACCTCAAACGGCGGCGGATCGAAGATGGTTGTCTGATCGTCTTCTCCGGCCAGCTTCGGCCATTTCCGGCGAGAATTGGCCGTTGACCCAGCCACGGTCACTGTAGCTCCGCCTTGTGTGGCCACGATTTTGGTGGGTTTTCTCGGTTGTTGTGCCTCTTCGGAAACTCCAGGAGTCTTTTCAAAGGTACATGGGCTCGGGAAATCTTATCCCCAATGTCGTTATGCTGCCGGATTTGATATCCGAGCTTTGGCGCCGTAAAGAGCATTTAAGTCTTTTCACGCGGTTAAACTGTGAGTAAAACTTATCTGTTTATGTTGTTGAGTACCGCGGTTTAACTGTATGTTTTGTGTGTTTGGTTGCTTTATGTTAGTGAATGTTAAGTATATGATTTAGATCATGAGAAGGAATTGATGAGGATTTGAGGCTAAGAAATTAGTTGGAAATTATAGAGTTGCCCTGGGATTAAGTACTGATTAGATGAGAAATGTCTATTTTCGAGGATCAAGGAATGATGATAATTGCTGAAATAGAGAAGAAATGTTTATTGTCGAGGTATATGAGTAAGGATTAAGCAATTATTATATAGCAGACTGTGAGTAGGAATGGCAAACAAGTGAGGGGGCGTGAGTAGGAATCAGTTTCGGAAGGGATTTGGTGTAGCTCGGGGTAGACTGTGAGTAAATCTTGGTTTTCGAAATATTTTGCATATTTTTAATTCAACTCTTTCCTTGATTTATTTGAGTATGAACAGTTTCTGGAAATGATTTTGGTATTATTATTGAATTTTCGTCCTTCAGAAATGATTTGAATCTAGCAGTTTTCATGATTTGGGGAATGATTCGATTTTAACGGATTTATCAGAAGAATTATATTTTCAGTTTTTATATGGATGAAAATTTATGAGATGTGGTTTATTGAAGTATAGAGAAGCGGTTTCAAACCGCCATATTAGTACCCCCTTCAGCAGTTATATATTGCTCTGCACTCGCCTAAAGATGACTCGGCGGTGTACGACCAGCATGCAGGTATATATTGCTCTGCACTTGCCTAGAGATGACTCGGCGGTGTACGACCAGCACTCGCTCTGCACTTGCCTGGTTGGCGGTGTATGACCAGCATAACATTTGCTCTGCACTTGCCTAGTCGGCGGTGTATGACCAGCATCACAGCAGGTATTGATTTGCTCTGCACTTGCCTAGAGATGACTCAGCAGTGTATGACCAGCAGTTTCTCGGGTACTAGTGTGGCGTGAGTTTTCAGTTATGGAGTATTTTGAGAAATAAATTTGCATCAGTAAATATTTTAAATGACAGTTTCAGTAAGACTTTGTGTTTTAATTCAGTTCAGATTTGATACTTCTCAGTTTGAACAGTTTCATTGCTTTTTTAGTATATCGAGGTTTGTTTGAGTTGAAAGTTTTTAGCCTAAATTATTTATATATAGTTGATAATATCGATTTCAATTTGAGAACTTTGTTACTTTTAGAGTTTGATTTACAGTTGAGGGGATTTAAAAAAAAAAAGGATTTGAAAGAAGAGATTTTGAAAATAGTTTTGAAGCTGGGGGATTTCAAGGAGCGATGTGAGTGAAATTGGGNTTACAAGAAATCCTAGTCACGCTAGGAAATGTTGGTCAAAGTCAACTCTACAAAGTCAAGGTTCCAGAAGCTTCTAGAAGGTGGTGGACATTTATGGAAATAAATGGAGGGAAGAAATGGATTCAAATTCAAATGGAAATGAGGGACAAAATGGGAAGTCAAAGTTAATGGTCAATGGTCAACTATGACAAAGTCAACAAGTCAAATGGGCCAATGGCCTATGCAATGCCGAAATCTGAAGGGGCCATGCATGCATGCATGCGCCAGCCCAAGAGGAAGCCCAATGCGCCAGCCCAAGACTAGCAGCCATGCGCATGCACTAAACCCTAGGGGGCTGGTGTGTGTCACTTAAGCCCAAAGCCAAAGCCCTTGCCGCAAGCCCAATGCTCTCCTTACCCTAGCTACTGCCGCACTTTCTTGTCCTTGCCTCCCAAGGAATCCTAGCTGGAAAAAGAAGTCAAAACCCTGGAAAATAGAGCACCAATTTCGACAGCAATTCTGTACTTCTCCAGAATGAATCAAGTAGCATGCCATATATGGTTGGAAAGATACGGATGTTAGCTTCGCAGGGAATTTTACAGATTTTGATTCCGAGTTTTCTAGCTCAAGATATGGCCATTTTAGTGGAGGTAGCGCAGGAGTTCCGCGAGCTGAAAAAGGAGTTACGCCCAAAAAGAGCCCAAATCAGCCCAAGGCCCATGCTTGGCCGAAAATTATAAGCCTTGGTGTGCAAGGAATGCACTTATCCCACATTGAAGAGAAAGAGAAATTTCAGCCCCACTCTCCTCTATAAATATATCTTTATAACTCAAGGAGGGGGTTCTCTCCTCTTGAATTTTTCAGAAACCCTAGTAGCCTCCATCTCTTTCTTTGTCGCACACCCCTTCTCTTCTCTCTCTCTTTTTCTTTTATTTTTCTGAAGCAAACCCTAGCAGCCACCATCTCTTTGTTTTCTTGTGCCGCAGCCACCTTCTCCCTCGCTCTCTTTAATTTTTCTTCTTTTCTTTTGTGGCCGAACCCTACCAGCCACCTTTGTTTGTGTGTCTTCTATTTTTGCGCTGAGTTGAAGAAAGAGAAGGAAGCCAAGCCGCAGCCACCAACATTCAGCCACGCCTCCACCTTGCTGCCACCTTGCCGAGCACCTCAGCCACCTTGCCGTGGAGCCCAAGGCCGAGCAGCACCATTGCAACACCACCCTTGCAGCCGCATCATCACGTGCTATCATCTCGCCTTCACCTTGCTGCCTCGGCTTGATTTCTTCTTCCCTTTCTTTTATTTTAATTGTTTTAATTATGCATTATTTATTTATGATTTTAATTATGTGTAACTGAATATTGGGCTAGGGCTAGGATGAAGCCCTAGCGATGCTGTTTACTCTCACTATGGATTATTGATTTTTAATTATTTACATGTTGGCAAATCTTGGATCTCTGTTTAAATTGAATCTATTTGTTTCGCATCTTTGACTGATCACCTTAGGTTGCATGCATTTAGATATATGTTGTGAAACTAAATAAGCTTGAAAGGATGATAGTTTCAATAGGCAACAAGTGGGTATCCTAAGATAATATTCATGAGAAAAGAGATCATAGATGACATACAGTACATTAACTTGGAGCTATGCGCTATGTGTTTGTCACTCTCACAGATCGTAACGACTCTTGCATGGGTAACAGCTGCCTTAGCTTAGAACTAGGGAACATGCAAGTTAACTGGCTAAGGAAGGCCCAAGAAGCTCTTAGTTTATGCACAGTAAGGGGAGTAATTGCTAAAAGTAACTAGCCAAACCTTTTAGTAGACGAACTTTGTTGACGTGTTTATATATTGATTGTTAATGTCCATAGTAGAGTGAATGGTACGCTAGTGGTGGATTCTGACCCCTAGTGTTTCTTTATTATTGTTTTATCCAAATTCATTCAGTTGTTCTTTTTAAGTTTTGTCATTTATCTATTAGTTTGTCTAGTCTCAAAAACCAATCAAAACCCCCCATTTGCGTGTGTGAGTTAGAGTTGAGTTAATTGAATTTAATTGAGTTAGTAATCATAACACTAGTACAATTCCCTATGGGATCGACCTCGTATTTGTAAGTTTTGCTACTCCGCGATTCGTGCACTTGCGAGTTAACCTAGAGCTCAGAAAAGGTTATTTAATTTGCTCTAGGAAAACATACAACAGTCTAGGCTTAAATTTTGAGGATGGGAATGAGGACGATTATGCATTGAGATTTTAGGTTAGGATGTGAATGGTTGATGTTGAGGTTATTAGTTGACGTTAGGCATTTGAATTATAGAATGATTATTATTATTATTATTGATGAGATTTTGATTTGGTTACTAGGAATTATGATTTTCTTGATGCTTGGAATATTGGTTATTTAATGGTGGATTATTTACTGAGTATGAAAATTGAGAAAATTATTGAGGTTAGTTAATTTAAGTCGTTTCACTCATACGAGCTCTAGTGAGCTTACCGGGTTATTTGTTTGAATGACCCGGTGCACCATGGATATGGTGCAGTGTGGTTAATTGTGTTTTTGCAGGTTAAGCAGGCTGAGGAGGCAGTGAGGAGAAGACGAGGCAGTGGGACCCACTTGATTTATGTAAATGATTTTATACATTGATTTAAACCGATTTTAGAAAGTGATTTTACATCAATATCTTTGGGCTCACACTCTGATTTAGTTTATGTATTTATTTATTATATTAAGTGTATGGCTCATTTTTTAAAAAGAGATTTAAATGACAAAGTTTCAGTGTAGTTATGGGCCCGAGGTTCGGGGCGTTACAGTTCCCTCTCCCATTCTGCTGCTCTAGAGGCTCGAAGTGCAGATCGAAATTCTCTTCGCTCTTGAGGCCCCATATCATCATTATGATCTTCATCATCATCACTCAGCTCAATCTGACCATGTCCTCGAAGCTCTTCTCTGAGCTCTTCCACCCTTTGTATTTTTTTGTTTTTTTGGTGTTGTTTGTGTTGCATCCCTGCAATGATGAATTGTCTCACTTCTGGTGGGATACTATTACATCGTTGCACATTATGTCCAGAATCCAAACCACTAAGGTGGTATTTTAATCGTGTCACTCCAGCACCCTTCATTACAATACCACAATATTTACATATTGAACCTTGTCTGCTACCTGGTAATGGATCGGCATGATCCCAAGCTGGATCACGTGATCTCCCTCCACTAGCCATTGAATCCTAAATTCCTAATAACAAAAAGACATACACAGTAACACAATAACAATAACAATTAAATTCCATGTTAATATCATATCAGTATATCACTAAGAAATTAATATCATATTAGTTATTAACTTATTACTAATTAGTAATTTCATATCATATTCATATTACCAATTGGCAATTCCATATTTCCATATTACTAATTTGTAATTTTATATCATATTACTAATTTTATTTTCATATTACTAATTTCATATTAATTATTAATTTATTACCAACTCCATATTAATTTCACTAATTTTAAATTACCAATTCGGCAAATCCCATACATGATACATATTAGATGCTATTAACAAATCATACAAATTCCATATTAATTATTAACAAATCATACCAATTCCAATTCCATATCATATCATATCATATCACCACTTTCAACTTCCATATCAATATTTATATATCATACAAATTACACAAATCATACAAATCAAAATCAACCTAAAATTATACAATCAATTCCAAAATTATACGATTAAAGATTCAAAATTAACCCAAAATCATATAATTATACAAATCAAAATCAACCCAAAATTATACAATTAATTCCAAATCTATATAAATCAACCCAAGATCAATATAATTTATCTTATATAAATTAACCCAAGATCAATATAATTTACATATAAACCCAAAATATGATATTGATCAATTGATGTTAGATAATATTTAAAAGTGGGTAAATCAGTAAATGATATACATAGATATACTCAGATATAATCATATAGATCAATTTAGACATTTAGACTGTCTAATGTCTATTACTCAAATAGACAAATACTCACACACTTGAGACTTCGCACAAAGCTGTCAAAGACTTGAGACTTAGCCACAAGCCCACAAACTGATTTCAGAAATTTCAGGGGGGCTAAGCTTCGAGAAACGCCGGGGGCTTCGAGGTGGCCGGAGGCTTCGAGGGGGCCGGATACGTCGAGAACGGCGCTGTAAGCCGAGAAGACAGACACGTCCGAGAACGGTGTTGCAAGCCGAGACGACGGAGGAGAGAGGCGAGAGAAAGAGAAGAGAGAGAGCCGAGAAGACGGAGGATGCGGCAGATCGGGTTTGAGATCAGCGCCGACGACTGTGCAGGTGAGATTGTGAATTTGTGATTTGTGAGAATGTGAGGCAGTGAGGGACTTAGGGTTAGGCTGGGTATTTGAGCGAGGGTTAGACTGGGTATTTGAAATTTTGAGCTCGGGTTACTGTTAGAGTGTTAGGCTGGGTATTTGAGCGAAATTTTGCTCAAATTCAAAATAATTGCTGTTGGGGCATTCGAAATTTCGCCGAAATTTTCCGAAATTTAGTCCAATTCGTGTTAAAATTTTCGGAACCCCTAAAAAACGAAATTTTCGGCGAAATTTCGCCGAAAACTTCAAAATTTAAACCCTTGATTTTAACAGAATTTATAATAAAATTGACGGAATGAACCAACTTAGTACACGTCAAAAAGAAAATGGATTAATTTGGTACAAAAAAATAATTGTGTACTAACTTAGGAAAAACGTGAAAGTAGGTGGATCAATTATGTATTTTGCTCTATATTCAATATTGATCTTATATTAAAAATCTCTTTAAAATAAAACCAATGATATAATTTTTATAAATATTTAAGTTATAAATGATAACTTAACGATCTTAATCTAAATTAAGCTTAATTTAATTAGGTACAACTCTATTACTCTCATATATGACACTTAGCACCACTGCAGGTTCAACACATATAACTATCACTCTCATATCACAAAATCAATTTTCAGGCCACAAAATCACTTTTCAGGCTATGTATTATTCTCGCTCTCATCATCACTACTGTGGACAGTCTCAAGGGTACCAGGTCACCCTACCCCCTAAAAAGGCTTGTTCGGCAGTGCAGGCTCAAGATCAATACCGTTCAATTTTTAGATAATTTATTAAAAATCATCTCTGTAAAAAATCAACTAAATCAGAAATCATTTAGTTATATAACTGTTATCGAATAAATGGACGGTTTGGTTAAGAAACCACTTTTTAAATACAAACTGTCCATTTATGTCATTGATTCAATAACAGTTATATAACCAAATAATTTCCGATTTAGTTGTTTTTTGCAAAGATAATCTTTAATAGGTGATCTAAAAAATGAATGGTTCCGATCTTAAGCCTGCACTGTCGAAAAAGTCTTTTTGGGGGGTGGGGGTGACCTGCAGGTACCCCTTTGGGGTGACCCAAGTATTGTCCTATTGAAATAAACCTTTTAGGAACCGTTGGTTCACCGGATTAGGACCGGATTGTGCTAAATAGCCCACTATCATGTGTTTGGGAAGACACGGGATAACGTTTAAGTGGGCTATATATGCAATATCGGTTTTCTTAAAAGCCCTGACTATGCCTTCTTACATAGCACTGTTGAAAAGGAGCGTGCTATGTAATCCCTGATTATGCCTTCTTACTCAGCTCGATGAGAGGAAGCCATTGGTGGTGGTTGCCGATCCCAATCCTGCCAGAAAAGCACAATCGCAGGTGAGGTTGACTTTCATATTTTTCGTCCTTTTTTCGCTGTCGATGATTGAATGGACTTGCCAAGGTGAGAGGTGAGGACCCAGGTGGTATGGAGCCATGATGTGGCCGAAAAACGCATATTGCCGGCGGAAAGGCTTGGCTTAATTCTGTGTCGACTGTGATGGGATGGGCCAACGAAGACCAAAGGGAGAGAGAGAGAGAGAGAGAGAGAGAGAGAGAGAGAGAGAGAGAGAGAGAGAAGGGGGGAGGTGAGCAAAACCTGTGAAGAACCTCCAATGTTGGACACCGGACGACGCCACAAGCGTCGGTGCAGGTGCGTGGAGGAGAGAGGGGTGTTGGGAAGAGAGAAATGGGAGGGAGAGAGACAGAGAGAGAGAGAGAGAGAGAGAGAGAGAGAGATAAAAGCATATATTTTTTTAATAAAAGCATAAATAAATTACTATTTTTAATAAACTTCAAAAGCATATATTTTTTAATAAAATACATAAATAAATTATATTTTTAGGCATTGAAATTAATAAAAATTCTTTTGATAATTAATATATTTTATTTATTTACAAATTAAAATAATTATAGTTCAGTTTGATAATGTACCTAACACAAGATAGTGCTATTTGGCTTATTTAGCTTCATAATCTGATACAACATCAAACATACGATAACATTTAGTCAAGCTTACTCCAGTCTAACATAGTTTAACATAATTTATAAGAATAGTCCAGTACAACACAGTACAACACAGTACAAGTAGTTGGGCTCTTTACTAGTCACATAAAGGTGCAGCAGCCCTGATTGGACTCTTTACTAGTCACAAATTTGGGAAGCAAGTAGTTGCAGTTGGGCCTTAATTTCGCTATTACCTTGTCTTGTTGTGGCCTGCTTACATGCCTTTTGAGTTTTGAGTTTTGAGGATAGGGTCAGGGTCAACCTGGTTTATTGGGGTTTAAGCATTGTACAGAGATAAATGAATGAGAAATAAAATATTGTGTGAGAAATATATGCCCCCGCTGCAACTAAAAGTCTAAAACTTGTTCCTGATACCAAAATCGGTCATTGATTTTTGTGGCCGTGGCAACAAAATAAGAGTAATTGTGGCCTTGTACATTTTTTGGTATAGAAAAAATCAGAGTAATTTTTTTTTTTTTTAATCAAAAGAGTTATCGCCTTTCACTCGGGCATTATGTCTATTAATATGACTATGAATGTGTAACTATGGATCCCTTAACACACAAAAACATGTATGAATGCACTAGTTTAGAAGCTATATATATATATTGTATCAACATAAATTTAGGACTTTTAACAAAAACTAGGGCTAGCGTATTGTATAGAACTTGGGATCACAATGCTTTGTCGATTGAGTATTGTATTTTCAGGAACCTTAAGATACTTGTCGCTGTCACGTGCCTGAGTTTTGGGTGTGACACTAACAAAGAATATAATTGGTACATGTGAATCGTGGTGAATATCTGGCCACACTTAGGTGGACCTAAGCAATTCATTTTTTTTGTTTTGAAAGATGGGTTTAGAAAGCTAGACTCAAATCTTCGTGTAAACCGAAAAAACAAGAAAAAAGCAAAACAAAAGAAACACTATGAGTAGAGAGAATTTGCCAATGGGGCGTGGAATGCAATATAGAATGTTCGAGTTTTTTACACTTTACACGCAGTTAGTGGCTTTAGTAGCACCGTCCAAGGCTCCAAGTGAAGAAACCAATATCTCATCTCTAACAAAAGCTGTGCAAAATCTTGGGAGGATTTTGGAATCTTCTCCTTCCTCTTTGCTGTTAAACTCCTCCTCTACTACTCCATTCACTTGGGAGTTGGGGGCTTCTTTCCCCCTCCTCCCTCCTTTTACCTTTTCATTTCTCCCCCAATTTGAAGAGTGAAAATTAAACCAAACAAAAAAAAAAAAAAAAGAAAAAAAAAAAAGTAGAGAGATTGAAAATTTGTGACTGTTAGATGAGTGCTACACACTCAATCCATCAAATCCACACTGCTTGTATGTAAGAGATTGCTTCCTTGGACTTATAACGATTGCACAATCCACGGATACCTGCCCATCAACTCAAACTTTTAGCTATACAAAGAAAATCATAAAAATAAAACACAAAAAAAGAAAACAATCATAAACAAAGGCTGTCAATACAAGAAATCCAACAAAGAGAAAGACATTCATAAACATCCTTTTCTCTAATGAAAAATTACCATTTTTTCTCTTGTACACAAGTATATGAGTAAAAGTGTAAAACCTAGAGTTAATTACACAGAATTCACAGTGTGTTCATGATCTAGTAAACTTCACGTAACATCAATGCCGAATTGCAGATGTACATGCTAGTCTCTCAACACGGTTAATGTCGTTAATTTCATCGTACAATGATCAATGCTTAATTTTCACGTTAACTTCACCATGCAATCAACATTTACGTATAGTTTAGTGTGATTAGTAAACTATGAAAATCCTCATATCAACCAAGGTTGGAGCAGATTTCTTCATGCTTAAGTTTGCAAAATGCATGCCACCAGCAGGTACCAAATAATTAGTGAATTAGTGATATGTAAAGTCTAGAAACTATTCCTATGTGACCTGGCCAGTAGCACACAATTAAATTAAAAATGAAATTGAAAAGCCCACCGCCAAAACCCAAAAAGTCAATTTTATATTAAGATAATTTAAGATTCCTAGCTCATCTTGCAGTTGTCCTAAGGTACATATACATTCATTATCCACCATTAAACTTGGACTGGCCATATGGGCCACATGGGGCCCATACAAGCCGTAGTAGTCACATGGCGGGGCCACAAAACTTTTTACTCCCCCAAAGAGGCAAATCAGTCCCCACCTAAGCTAGACATTTTCTTTCTTTTCATATTCATGTTCCCTTTCCCAGTTTGGCTTATAACTTCTATTTGTGAAAATTCAATATTATATGATTCATCACAAATTTCATTTCGACTCAATTTGGACCCTGAAGACAACGAAATAATGAAGTAAAACAATTATATAAGAGATTGTTAATTACGGGAATCGAATCTGAACCTAATTTAATCTTAACATTTACCCGACACCCGACACTCTCACCACTTAGACTAACCCGAAACCCCAAAGGCTTATCACTTATGTAAGAGATTTTGTTAGCATATTACATTTTTTAATTTCTTTCAGTCATGGTCAATGATGCGTATGTATAATAACAAAATGGGTTTGTTTATCACTGTGGAAACATATTTATAATCTATACTTTAGTGAAAGATGTACACATTAAGATCAATGCTTAACACATTGTTTGTAGGTTATATGTGGGTATATTTTAGAAATTTCCTAACAAAATAGACAAACAAAAGAGTTAAAGGAATGACAGATTATCACAAGTGGTTCCATGGTGTAGTGGTTAGCACTCTGGACTTTGAATCCAGCGACCTGGGTTCGACTCCCGGTGGGACCTGGTGAGAATAATCTCTTACAATTTTAGTATTTTGTTTTGTTTGTTTTTGGCCTGACATTGTCTTTTTTCCCAAAAAACCAACCAAAAAAAAAAAAAAAGAATCATAAAAAACCACCGCAGTAACAAACAGACAATTAAAAACAATTGAGGAAAAACAATTAAAACATAATAAAAAAGGACACCGACGCAAAATTTATGGTCAAAAGTCAAAACTACAACAAAGGTTGTGAGATTATTGGTGCGTTTCCAAAAAGAGGGCTTAAAAAAAACGCAATTACCACAAACCCTTAATATTATAATAGAAAAGCAAAGCTTTAATGCCCATTTCTCCGCCTTTTCAAATATGCATGTTCCGCACGAATTAAATTTCAAAAATTTCTAAATTTTCATTTTTTTGAAGTTTTAAAATATTATCAAAATTTTGTTAAAAATTTCAATTGTTTTAGTTTAAATTTCCAACAATATCAAAAATTCTTTCGAAACTTTCTTATATTTTTAATGCTCAAAATTTTCTTGAAATCTGAAATTTAAGTGACAAGCCCATCTAAGAAAATTATCAAAATTCTTCCTCCCAGAGCACCAAAAATGCATAAGTGAATTGGACCCCGGAAGAGAAATACAGAGAAGTGGAAGGGCATTCATGCAAAAACGGGAAGAATATGCGCTTCCCAACACACAAAACCTATCTGGGACTGGGAGCCTATTATTATCTCACAGACTATGGAATTATGAAATTATCAAATTGTCCGCTCACGTTAGCAGAAGAAAGAATTACTTGTACATTTTTTAAATTAAAAAATAAATAAATTACTTGTAAAATAAAACAAAAAATTATAAAGCAAATAACAAAAAAGGAAAAAGAAAAAGCAGAGTGAGTGGGACAGAAGCTAGTGGTGGGCTTCGTCGAGTACCTGCTCTCTCCCGACGGCACCTCTACAGTAGAGTATACTCTCTACCCACATCCACATTTAGAAAGAAACCCAAAAACCCCATCCACCTTTTCTTACTAGCCAAACAAAATTCAGACCAAAATTGGATATATTTGAACTTTAAAGAAGACAATCTATAATCTAAGCACCAAAATTGGATTTGGGTGACGCCCAAATGTAGACCCAGAACAATGAAAAGAAAGAAAAATGGAGAATGGGTAGTGAGTAATGAGCAGTGTGAGTGAGACTGACCTGAACGCCGGGGGAATCGAAGTTCAAGACGCGGATCTTAGCGCCAACATCACCCAAGACCCGGAGCTCGACCCGGTCGTTGAGCGAAGCGTCTCGGATCAAATCGGCGGCGTCGGCTTGGAGCAAATTGACCCGATCGACGGCGATGGTGGCGACGACTTGTCGGACGCTGTGGGCCTCCTGGAAGAAGCCAGGGACGGAGGCCTTGCCCAATGGGATGCCGCGGTACATGACAGTGAACCTGGACTCGCCGTACTTGATCCCGACCTTGTTGGGATTGACGGCGGAGAAGAGCAAGCGAATGTTGAGGGAGAGAGAGGCGGAGGCGGAGGCGGAGGTGGGGTTCGGGTTCGGGTCGGCGGAGGTGGGTGGGTTTGGGTTGATGCCCATGTACTGGACCCCCACTTGTTGGAGATCGAACTGGGGCTTCTTGGGCTTCACGGCCAGGATGATGACCAGCACCACCGCCAACACTAAAAGGGCTAAGAAGGAGAAGAGCAAGATGAGGCAGCAACAGCACCCTTTAAACGAGGCCGAGGAGGAGGATGACGAAGACGACGTCGTTGGGTAGTAGTACGAGTGGTTCTGGTGGTTGTTGGGGTTTGACGACGGTGCTGCCGACGGTGGCCTTGGTGGTCTGTGCTCGCCGTTTGCGGTGGTGCCTCTTGATGTCATTTTCTTCCTCTCTCTCTCTCTCCCTCTCTCTCTCTCTCTCTATGATGATGATAGCCTCTGTTTCCTCTAGTACAGTATTTCTTGTTGCTTGCTTGCTTGCTATTGAAGAGAGAGAATGGAGAGGGGCTTTTGGTGACTTTGCTTGAGAGAGAAATAAAAAGGCGCACATAAATGGGACATTATTTGCTTTGATGATTGGGGGCTTGGGTGGTAATCTATTGCGGGACGTGCCGCACATTTTTTTATTAGTTTATTTTTTTCTTTACAGTAAAACTTACTACGTTTTCTTTTGCCCTTTTTGTTATCTAAGCAAAATAAACCTAGTCCACACCAATACCTTATACACCTCTTTTTCCTTCTACAGGACCAATATAAAATATTTCTATATCACTATTGATGAACCAAATGGGCTGTTTGGTCAAACTAGGCCTTGACTGAAGAATGGGCCTAAACAGTATTGGTCATGGGCATCAAGACGTTAAGCCCATAATGAGCAAAAGGATCAAATAGTTCGAATATACATAATTTGATTTATGCTTATCAAATAGTTCGAATATACCAATGATTAATGTAAGGCTAAACAACACAAGAGATTATACAAAATATCATAGTTAAATTTTTGCTTTTAATAAAACAATTGCAACCAGTAGAAGCTTACATAAGTAGTGAGCTAATGAGTTTCAAAATGAATTCATAAGATGAAAAAATAGACCCTTGCTTTGAAAATCACAAAGTGAAGCAATTTAAATAAAAGAGAATTCATTAAACCTTTCAAGTTGAAACCAGTTATAAAATGAATTAATAAAACACATAATGAGCCATTCTAATCCTTAGTACTTCATTCAATAGATTTCTCAAAGAATGGATAAAATAAAGATAAAAATAGAAAAATGGATTGGTACACACTCATCTATGCCGGGATCCTCTTCACTCGAGTACTGAGATGTTGTTGGTGTTGGGATTTCCACACTAGGGGACCTATCTCTCCAGTTGCTCCTTCCTCCTTCAGAGCTTGAAAGATCCACCATACTAACCATACTTAATATATCCTAAGGTTTTCCTGCACTTAGTAAACTGTGTAGGGGTGAACATCACTAAAACAGATGATCATTTACTCAACTAGTCCAAAACATTTGCATACAATTCAAACTAGTTTTTGATATATAAAAGTAAAGCTTTTATAACCATTTTGCCAAACTAGCTGGATTCACAATTATAAAATATACAAGGCATCTAAGCAATTCTAATAAGTCCAAACCATGTGAGATCATATCATGAGTACACATCAAATCTGTTTGGGGTTTTAGAAAAAATTATTGATAAGTACCAAATGAAAAGATTAACTGACAGGACCGCCCTCGGATTCCACCCTGGAACCCGGAGAGGTCCTGCGGGAATCCAAATTCAAGGAAAATCCTACCGAAAATTCGGCAGAACCTCCCCTGAAAATGGACTAACCCAGAATTTTCTAAACCTGTTAAAAACACTTCTAAATCATCAACCACCTTTACCACAACCAAATAGGGTCTCAGACCCAACATTTTAAAATAGAAACCATTTTACAAAGCTAGAATAACGCCTACAGGGTTCGAGTAAGGATATGGACGCAAATGCCTCGACGTTATTGGCTCGACCTCCACCAAAGCTACTACCTGGGGGACAATGTAAGACAAAACAAAGAAACTGTGAGATAGGCTCAGTGAGTGGACAGTTAGATGAAAATGAAATCAAGTCTAAATATCTTTTAACTCTAAAACGTCACGTCGCTTTTTGAACACCCCCAGTTTTAAAATCGTTTTCCGAAAAACACGTTCAAAGTTACTATCAAAAATTCAATAAACCAAACCGAATCATAAACTCTTTATTAAATAAAAGGTCAAACGTTAAGATTCTAAGTAGCTTATAAGTTTAAAATAAACTATCGCAATAAAACTGTATAATGCATTTATAATAAAATAATTTAAGCTGAAAACTTCTTTCTCAAACCACTCTCAATATACTGAAAAATTAATAAAACTGCTCAGCTAAAACCGTTATACTTAAAAACCTTTGTTGCCATAAACTTATCACTTAAAAATACTTAACAACTGAAAACACACACCAGTCAGTTACCCATAGAATCTGTCATACATGCGCAGAGCCGAAGATCTGTCATACGCATGCAGAGCCATAACTAATCTGTCATACATGCGCAGAGCCGAGAATCTGTCATACGCATGCAGAGCCACAAATTCTGTCGTACGTGCACGCAGAGCGGCCCCCAAAGGGCGAAGCATCCCGACACACGGCCCAAAGCCTATATGTGTGCCGTGATGGGTCCCAAAGACCTATTAAATCTGATAACCTGGAGGGTACTGCAAAGGTGGTTTGAAAACCATTTTCCACAACCGCGTCGTAAATATATAAAACTCAAATCTTTTTGTGTCCTTCTAAACTTTCTTTAACAAAACCAAATTCATAAATCCACGAAACTTTGAAAATGCATTTGTTTAACTCAAAATATCTCAATTCATAAATTCATGAAACTTTGAAATGCAAAAACCATAAATATCAATTTTAAATTTAGGAAAGAAGAATTTAAAAACCAAATTTTAACTTAAAATCCTTTAGCTTAAATTCAAACTCAATATAGCTAAGTAATGAAATTTAATCATCAACATATAAAACATTTCGGAAAGATTAAAAGTTAGTCCACTCACAGTGATAGCCCTAGCTTCGATCCTCCGCCGGATCGTCACGAACCACGGTCGTCTCGCCTATAGGAGTAAAACCCCTCAAGAATCACGGCCAACGGTGGCTGAAAACGAGTGGGATCGACGAAATGGCCGGCGGTGGCTGCTGGCTCCTCCGGTGGTTTCTGCATGTGGAAACAAATTGGCCTGCTCGAGGAGGCTTCGGGGATGGATGGCCGGCCCAAGGGGATCACACTGGTGGCCTCGCGTTGCCGGGAAAGTGGCCGGACCACTGCTCCCAATGGTGAGGTCGCGCGCAGGGGAGAAGAAGAGAGAGAGAGAGAGAGAGAGAGACGCGAAGGAGAGAGAGAGCACGGGGAGAAAGAAAACTGGGCCAGTGGGGTTAGCTGGTCGCCGGCCTCTGGTCGCCGTGAAAATGGCCGGAGCTGGCTGCGCCGGTGAGAGAAGAGAGGGGGAGGTGAGTGAGCTCGGGGAGAGAGGGAGAAGTGAGAGTGCGGGAGAGAGAAGGAGAGAATAAAAAGGGAGAGAGAGAAGATTCTAGAGAGAGAGAGAAAGTTCTAAAAATCTGATTTTTAAACCCAATTGTCCATTTTACGAAATTGCCCCTCACTTTAAACGCCTATATCTTTCAATCCGTAACTCGGATTGGCGCGTGCCGCGTGTCTATGAAATCGTAGGATCGAAACCTATCTAACTGACCCGAAGTCAAAATCGAAATCTTATTTATTTTAAAAGTCAACTTTTGGTCAAGCTTAAATTAAAACAAAAATATAAAATAAATTCAAAACATTTTATTTCTCAATAAATTCCCAAAATATTCACAATAAATTCCCAAATCTTTAAAATACTTTTCGAAATAAAATTCAGAAAGATACAATCTTACAAATTTTAAAATGAAACATTTTTAAATCCAAATTTAACTTTTAAATAACGTTAAATCAATCTTAGTAAAAACGTCAAATAACTCTCAAAACTCCCAAAGTAAATTTAAAAAAAATTTCCAAGGTCGCGAAAACTAAACTTCCTTGAAACCCTCTTGAAACCAAAGTTAAATAAAAATTTTAACTTCCAGTGAACTTTGGGTTGGGTCGTTACATTAACTCCTCCATCTTGGGTTACCGTGGCATTTGTTACATATATCAACAATTATCACAAGTAGTCATGAGTTATTTCATGAAATGTAAATGCATGTCAAAAGTAAAGACTAATGCAATGCATGCCTTTTCTCCAAGACAAAGCTCATCTGTCAAAGTTTTAAAAACAGTGAACTTATCCCCTAATTCGTAATTTACATTACCCCTATCACAACATCCTATTCAAAGATAGGCCTAAGATAGTGAGATGTCCTCTAATGGAAGTAATAACCCTATTGCTTCCCCTCTAGCATATTCTTAAATCACATAACCTTTCTAGAGAAACCTTTATGCACACTTTTTGGGGATTGAACGCAAGGATAAAAGGATTTTTAACCATTCATCTCTAATTAGGAAGTCCAAACACTCAAAATACATTAGAGTATACATTCTTGATTCAATGTCCATGAATGCTAATGTAATGCAAATGACAAACTTCCTAGTAAGAAAATTTGTCCCAAATGAACCAATTTAATATAATGCATATGTAATTAAGTAAAGGCAGTTTCATATATGCAATTCCAAGTTTATTTCACAATTCAATTATACATGCTATAGCAAATAGGTTTAATATACTATGAGCAATGAATTGAATTACCAAACTGAAATTAAACCAATCTTAATACGAGACCAACAAAATTATCTAATTACCAACTTATGCAATATAACTTTTGGTTTTAAGCCTCACTAGTTTTACAAACCTAAAGTCATGCAAGGATAATGGTTAATTAAAAAGTATTAAGGCTAGAATTCAAGTCAACGTATTGTATAAACATGATAGTTCCAATTATGTGAGTTGTTCTAAAGGGTGTTTATCCTTTTGTTTCTACTAAAAATCATTGTTTATAGCCCTTTCTTTCTAAAGCAAGTTGAAGTCATCAACATGTTTTCACATATTGATTTTCTTATGAAAAAGAGGCAGTTAAAGCTACTAAATAAAAAGAAAGTAAAAATTATGTCCACTAGAGTCATGTATTGTCCTAGCATGTTATTTTGGTGTTTAAATCATACAAAGATTATGAATACATTTAATTATCCAATCCAAATCAAGCATTCAACACCAAAAGCTATAAACATGCACTTATACATATACATATAGATATAAAGAAAGCATAAGGTTTAAGTGGATTAACTCTCCCTACCCAGAGTGTAGTCTTTGTCCTTGCTACTGTCCAAACAAGTTGATTCTTAATTTCAAAGTACAATGAAATCAAAATTTGCATTCAAAATCTCAAACTTAGGGTTTCCTAGTGTTTAATGGCTTATTTGTCAAGTTAAGTTGCATATGAGACCTCTAATCCATAAATAACCACTATTTGACTTCAAACAAGTTTCAAATAATGTAATAACACCTTTTCCAAAGCCAAAAGCCAAAAATAAAATCAGAAAAATTAACAAGGTATGCTGCAGAATTTGTTCTTAGGGTTTTGGCTCGAAAACAAGGGTTTGACTACCTAAAAATTTGATTTATCCATAAATAGACTCCCTTATACCTCATTGTTTCCTTAAAAATTTCAAAAGAGCAGTACTTGCTCTGTGAATTTTATAAAATCGTACAAAAATCATTTGAACAAGATTTTTCACAGGCAGTTAGAAGACATATTAATATTCATGCATAAAACTTTTCAAAGCATTTAGAGTTGTGCAAGTAGGGTTTTCAAAGAGCCAAATCTTACACCAGAAAACTAATTTCTGCATAATTATTGTTCATATAGTCAAAAATGCTATTTTTGTGTATACTCAACCAAATTGAATGAGACCACTTACATTAGTTTTGAAATCACATTTAAAAACTACTGTAACAATTTCAAATCAAAATTCCCAGCATAAAGAAATTCGTGCATAAAAACCTTAAGTTTTTATAATGAAAACATTGAGAAATTGGAAGCAAATTGTAAAATTTACTATAAATCTATAACAAGTTGGATTCAAGTGATTCTTGATTCTAAATAAAGATTAGGATGTCTAGTTTCACATCCCAAATTTTTTTGCCAAATTCCAATTAGATCAATGCAAACATTAAAAATAAGGCAGTAAGGTCAGGGGGTTGAAAATAACCAAACAAGAGTTTTAAAACATGAAAACCTTTGAATTTTTGAAATGCAACTTATCCTAACTATTCAACCATCATTCTAATCCTAGAAACTGATATTGAAGAACTTAGGGGATTAGTTTTGAGGTTTTTTACCAGAAATCCCTTTAGAAGGCAATGTAGGCTGCTTCTTGAATTCTTGATTGTTCTTGAATTCTTCCAAGTTCCTTCTCTCTCTCTCTCTCTCTCTCTCTCTCTCTCTCTATTTTTCTCTCGTTAAACTCTGAATTAATGGTGTGAAGGTTTGTCTAAAAGGCTAAATTAATGAATAAATGAAATTAGTATATTCTTTATACTCTATAAATCTTTAGTCTATAGGCTAAATCCTAATACTAAACCATATATACTCTATATACCATAATACTCTTTATACTCTATAATCTATACACTAAACCCTATATATTCTATAATCTATACTCTATATTGTTTAGGATATGGTATAAGATATTAGAGTTTAGGCCTTTTAGGATATTTTTAATTATTTTTTTATATAAAAATGTATTGGGTTTAAAAACAACTAAACGAAACCCCAAACATTTTTTTTTTCTTTCCAATTGCCCAAAGGCCTCAAACCCCAATCAATCTTAAATCTTCTTTTTTTCTCTTTTTTCCTTTTCTGCTCTGGAAAATTTTCGAAATTTAGGTAAAATTATTCGAAATATGTTTTATATGATGTTAAAATTTTCATATCCTTAAAAATCAAAATTTTCGGTGAAGAAAATTTTGAAATTTAACACCTTGCTCACAAGTCACAAAAAAACAAGTAGAAAAAATAAAACTCTTAAAAATCTTTAGTAGTACAAGTGTACTACTAAATCTTAAAAATTTTTGCTAGTATTAGTAGTACAAGTGTACAACAGGCACTAGTACATCTTGTATTGGACCAAGTTTATGGAGGGAAAAGATTATCCAAATCCAATGCACAAGTTACTTCAATAGTCCAAAGTGGGCCCAAGGGCTATTCTCAAAAATGAAAACGAGGCAATTAGAAAAAGTTAATGGAAAGGCTAAAGTGAAGAGGGCCATGCATTGGAAGAGTGGAATTATTCTTTGGAAGTGAGCACCGCCATTTGACCAGATCGAGCTGGTCATCGTCTTTCAGTCACTCCCTAAGATTGATCCTTCCCTCTCTGATCTCTTCTATCTCCTCCCTTTCCCTCTCAATCTCCCTCTCTTCTCTCCGCGCGCCGATCTCTTCTCTCCCTGCGCTGATCTCTTCCTCCTCTCTTCTCTCTCCCCGGCGACGACAGGCGACGAGGCCGGCTCTCCTTTTCCTCCCATCTCTCCCTCTAGTCGCTGCCTCCTTGGCTCAAGCCGAAAATTTCATCGAAATTTCGAAAATTTCATGAAATTTTTCGAAATATGTTTAATATGATGTTAAAATTTTCATACTCCTAAAAATCAAAATTTAACACCTTTTTGGAAGTTTCCCTACATTACTTAAAAAAAAAAAAAGTAAAAAATAAAGAAAGTTTCCCGGAACTTTCCATCTCCATTGAATTTTATATTGTTTGCACCTCTGTTTTTTTTGGCCAGATATGGTTTGCACCTCTAAAACTACACTTTTAACAATTTTTTTGGCCTATCAGAAACGAAAAACAATTTTCAATTCAAGTAACGCGAGAACACATCAAAAGTCAAGCCCGACTGCTAATATTATTTCACGGAATGCATAACATTCAAGCCCAAACATTGATTATCCTATTCTTCTACAATGCTTCGAGTACTGCTAGTGCTACTAGTATTTCGCGTGCAGCTGATACGACTAGTCAACTCGCACCAAGAGTCGGGTGAATGGAGCTGCGAGTCGGACTCAGAGATCCGGGTCCAGGCCGAGTTCGGACCCGGCCTTATCACCCTCGATGGTCATGCCGACGACTGGAAAAACATAGATGGGTTCGAGTTCTCTCTCCTCCCTGCTCTTGACCCAGATGCTGAAAACGAGTACAGAGGTGGAAAGATGACCGTTAAGGTATTCTTGATTTAAATCTTGAACATATAATTAATTTGTGGTTGATATTTAGCATGAATTTGATTTCTTTTTTGTTTTTTTTGGGTTTTATTTTGATGTAGAATTCTGTATTCGTGGATTTATTGCAGGCTGTGCACGATGGCCGTGATGTGTTTTTTATGGTCCAAGTTAATGGGGACTATGCTTACTCTAAAGGGTAAGTTACACTGAAAGAAAGAAATATTCTATTAGTGACAACTGAATTGCGACGGAATCCAAATCCTCCTTGTCATTTAAGATGTTTTTCTACTCCTTTTGTTACTTGCAATCCCCATTATTATTGTAATTGGAGGAAATGAAAACTATATGGTTGTCATATCTTTGAAGATTATGTTAGTCATGCCTAGTCTTGTTTCTACTTTGATGTGTTGGTTGAAAAAATTCTATTCAACTGTTCTATTCTTTATGCTCTTGAGGTGCATGCTTTGTTGGATAGCATTACCAATTAATTTCATGCCCTTTCTTCTTAACATGAAAGGCTTTGTTGAAATGGTTTATTTTCTATGACTTAGTGACAACAACAAATGTCCATCTGTTGCCCTCATGTTTCAAATTGGTGAAGATGCAACATATCATAATGTAAGTTACTTTACTGGCCTATTGAACTTCGGATATGTTTTTCATTTTTCTTAAATTTATACAATATTTTTTGTGTTTTATGGGGAGTTCAAACCAAAAGGATTTTTGTGTTGCTAGATGGGTGGCTGCAAGGAAGGAGTTGACTCTTGCACAAACAAGACCTGCAAAGGCCACGAAGTTGACATTTTGCACTTCTCAATTGGAAATGCTATTCCTGGACGGCTCTATGGTGGCAACCCAGTAGACAACAAGGATGGAAACGGAGGTGACAGGTGCTGTAGTACAATCTAATTTTCATGACTTTATAGCGATGACTCACATGTTTGGAAAATGGATTCTGATTTAACTTTTAGAATCTCCATTTTATTGTATGTACTTGTTATCATTGTTTGAACAGGTTTGGTCATTTGGTTGATCTTTATGCCTGGAACCCGCACTGTAGATACCTAGATGGAATTGGTTCTTCAGGTATTTCTCAGAGAAATATAACCTACTGCTATTTTTCTCTGTTACTTTATAAGGAAATAAAAGTGAAGTGTTATGAAGCTGTAAGGAAAGTGACTACAAGAGATAGGAAGTCATTAATGTGGTATTAGAATTATGTAGTAATCCTCCAATGTCAAAGTTCATGACCCTTCATAATGGGAATATATTAAAAAGTGATCTCATCTCCTTCATTATATTGAACATCTCGAAGGACCTCAACAATATCTCTGGTCCGTCTATTAATGTTTAACTATTACCTTGGATAAATATTTGATTTCATTATAATTTATTCCCAATAAGAAAGCTCCTAACTACACCTTGTTATCCTTCATTGACATCTTGCTCCCTCTTGTCCCCATTTTAATAGCTAATAGTACTACTGTAATTCCCCCTCCCACAACCCAAAAAGATTATTTACTCTATTAAGATAATAAGTTCCAGTGATCAAATTATTAAGGTTACCTTCTTCCATTGTCAGCAAATGATTCCAGTGGGCAAAATGATTGGAAAGGCGCTTGGTGGCACAGTAGCTTCAATGTTCACTCTGGTAATTATCAATCTTTTTTATATGGTTTGGTATTCAAATATTACTTTCCAGCCTAGATAAATAGTTGGATGCTCGGTTTGGACTATGGTTGACCTGTTATTTGGCTCAAAAGGATGTTTGGGGTTCCAACATATGTTGGAACAATATATGTTAGGTCAAAAGTATATTAGATGACCATGATATCTGCTCAACCCTCCTTCCCCCAAACACATTTTCTTTTTGTCAATGTTAAATTTTTTTATCGTTGCCTATGACAGGTTTTGTGGAAGAAGACAGTCCTTATGCTGATGATGGTCAAAAGGGCACATTTAATTTTGAATTCTCTAGGCCTTTGAGAACTATGGATCGTCTCCAACAGGTTCACCTACTGCATTCAAATGTCTTGCTACTTGGAATTGACTTATTTATTCATTTTCAATAAAACCCAAATATTGTGGTTTTTCCCTCTAATTTTTGGTGCATCTTGTATTACATGTTGTGTAAGGTTTTTGGAGAGTTGATTGCTCTTGTGCTTTCTTGTTGAATGAAGAGGATTATGGACCAACACATAGCCTTGTTGCTAATTGAAAGTTCTTGTATATCCCTTAGACAAGATTGCTCCAATCCCTTATCCAACACATGTCAACCAAACTTGCTCTACGAGAAGTCTTTTTGGATTGATTACTGGTTTGTGCTATAATTTTGATCATCCTTTGAAACATTAGCATTGAAATTTGGTTGCGGAGTGGATTCTTCTTGTGCTAAGAGGCTTATGGACCAACACTACCTTGCCTTGTTGCTAATTGAAAATTCTATATCTTCCTTAGACAAGATTCCTCGGAAGTGTTTGTCCAATCTTTATCTAGGACCTTTGATTTCTTACTTATACAAACTTCTTGGCAATCTAACACATGTCTACCTTTTAGAATATTTATATGATGTCAACCAAACTTACTGCACGAAAAGTCTTTCCGGATTGATTACTGGTTTGTGCTATACTGTTGACCTCCTTTAAAACATTAGCATTGAAATTTATATCACCCATCTTATGCATCTTGGAATAGACCTGACAGTTGCTATAATGTTGATTGTTGTTCTATTACATTATATAGTTCCAAGTATTGACATTGTAACAATTCTCGATTTATGTAGATTCCAAGTAAAATATCGGCATTGTAACAAGTCTCTGATATATATATATATATTCAAGTAAAATATCCACATTGTAACAAGTTCTTTTTTTTTTCTTTCAGTCATGACATTATAACAAGTCTATATGACTACATTACTTGGTTCCTGCAGGATGCTCAATTCACAATTGGTGGATCAAGTAAGATGTCGGTTGCATTCTGGTATCCCGTTGATGGAAAATCATGGCATGGCTCTGGGCACTATTCTGTTAGTTGTGACTGGGTTCCCTTAGATATCTCTTTGGGAAGTTCTATGCTAACCACGGCGAGACCGAGTGGCTCAGTTAATGCTGCTAGTGTTTTTGCCCTTCTGTTATCAGCGATCTCGTTATGTGCTTCTGTTTTCATCGGGTATTGGGTCGTCAAACCCAAAACTGTCCCCTTCACACCCATAGAAAATCTTTAGACCAAAATACATTTTTGATCTTTGTACTTTAACGAAGTTTCCACTTTGCTCTCGTTTTTTTAATTTTGGCAATTTTAGTCCCGTACTTTTATTATATTTGCAATTAGGTCTAAATTGTTAACTCAATTTGTTATTTAGACGGAAATATAACGTGTCAATTCATATGAATAGATATTTTAGACATTTCATGATTAATACGGTCTAATTAAATAAACAATTTTAAAAGTTTAATAAAATATAATTATGAAAGAAAAAACAAAAGTTTAAATAATTAAAAAAAAAATACATGTGTCCAAATGTAATTGGGCAACGTCACTTAGTTAAATGAGTTTCACTTATAAGTTATTTAAAATGTCCAAAATATTCCTGTTACGTTATATTTCTGCCAACAATTTAGACCTAATTAATGATTTGGATTCAATTGTAAATATAATGAAAATACGAGACTTTTCAAAATTTAAAGAACTGGACCAAAGTGGAAACTTTGTTAAAAGTACAAGTACCAAAATTGCACTTTGGCCAAATCTTTAAGATAGCAGCTTGGGTGTGGAATGGTACTGTTAATAGGGATTGTACTTAATTTGTACCTAGATACATCCATGTCATTCCATTTTTTATTGAATTAAATTGTCAGATAACTTTAACCTTACTACGGCTTCAAGTCTTATACTTTTTGTTGATTGTGGTTGGGCGTTTTTATTTTCTATCAATTTTCTTTCAATTTTGTTGATTGATAGAGGTTTTTTTTTGTTACATTAGTGGGAAAATTGTCAACATGCTCTCTAGAATTTTTAACCAATTTGCTCTCTGGATTATTAAGAGTGTTGCTATATGCACACCATTTTCCTTCTCACTACACATCTCATACACTTTTTCACTTTTTATAATTTCTCAATAAACACCCATAATATTATCGAATACCCTCACCTATACAGAAAGAAAAAATAAATAATAGTCAACCCCGGCCCAGTCTTGCACACAACCACCGGTCTCGCCGTCGTCGGAGCATGTCCTCCTCCTTTCTTTCTCTCCGTTTCTATTTCTTCTCTTTTTCTTTCTCCCTCTTTTTCTTTCTTCTCTTTCTCTTCCTCTTTCGCACCCCCTTGTCGGATGAGAACGCCGACCTCTAGATCGAAGGTCAGCGATGTCCCATCTGGTTGTCAGCCTCCTTTCCTGTCCGACAAGGGGGATGAGAAAGAGAAAGAGAGAGGGAGAGAGAAGGAACAGAGAAGGAGAAAGAGAAATGAGAAGGAGAAGGAGAAGGAGAAGGAGAAAGAGAAGAGAGAAAGAGGAGGAGAAGGTGCGCCTACGGCGTGGGGTCCGACTACCGGCAAGAGAGTGGTGGCGAGTGGGCAGAGGCAGAGAGTTGAGGGGGTTCCAAGTTTTTTGCTTCTTCTTTTTTTTATTCATTTAGAATTTTGTTTTCCTTTATGGTCTTTTGTTATTGGGTTTTGATTGTCATTTCACATATTGGATAACGAGGGTGTGTAGTGAGAAGGAATTATGTGTGCATATAGCGACACTTAATATTAATTTAGAAATTTTGGGACTCAATTTTGAAAGCGTGTCAATATGAGACCTTTTGTTTTGATCAAGGTAAAAAAAGACATGCCCATCCAATTTGGTTTTAAAAATGTTTTAAATAACCGCCCCCAATCTTCTATTGCTACCTACCCTCTTATGGGTAGGTAGCACTAGAAAACCTCTCGCCCTAACTTGAGCCCCAAATTCCCAGCCCATCGTCAAATGGTCCCTTCTCCTCCTCCCCATCTAGATCGGTGCAGCTGGTTGTTGTGCCCTATCCTCCTTCCCTTTCTCTTTCTCTTATCACAGGAAAGATAAGAAAAGCATAATGGTGTCTTTAGATGGAGAAAAAAAAAATTGAAATTTAGACAAAGCTCATCATTTAAGAAATTTCATGTTCTAATTTCATTTTTTTTTTAATTGCTGGGGAGGGGGGAAGGTTAGAACCTGGGTATGTAAGGGGGAAGCTATTGTCCTCGGCCAACTAGGCTAACCCCATTTCACTTCTAATTTCTAATTTCCTTGTTTGGGTCCATTAACTCAGGATTTTGTAAATTCAATGTGGACAAAAACTTGGGATTTAAGGGCTATAAATTCCAATTTTAAATTGCACTTAAATTGGTGTCATTTTCAAATTCCAATTTTGACAGAAGATTAATAATTCATATCCACTCATCACATTGCCAATTAATCACAATACCACCAGGCCGCTACTACAACAACTACCACCACCACCACTAGTCTCCGCCACCATTTCTCCCACCACATGTGTGTTGGAAATATGCCCTAAAACCAATGGCAATTGGTTAACCAAAGTAGTTTGGTTAAAGTGACTCGAGAGATATTTCAATAAATGTGTATTACACATTAATAGGGCATAAGCATTATTCACTATACTGGAACTCTAGGATCATCGTATAAGTGAATGAATGTGTACATAAAAATCTAAGAGAAGAAACATGACAAGCTTGGAGGCCATTGAGACTTGTGTTATCGGATACTTAGATTCCTAAATGTTCCTAGTCAATGAAGGTAACGTTAAATGGACATTAACATTCCAATAAGTCAAGACTTCCATATACTCTTGCTTACTTTGGGTTGGTGAGCCTCATGCCACAATGTAGAGACACTGGAGCAGGTATGTGAGTGCGTGCTTGAAGACACGTCCACTGAACTGACTAATAGAGAATCTTAGATGGAGCTTTACGGCATGTCAAATAGGAACTCTGTGGTTATGATAGATACTAATTAGTCCTCAGACCAGAGACACCACTGATGTCTTGTGTGTGTGCTTAGTATACTTTGACCGCACAAAATGAACCAACGGAATCAAGCATGAGTTACATGTGTACGTTGGGTGCATTGACACACATATGGAGGCATGTGAGTGTAAAATGTGGAATCTCTCACATTCCATAAAGAAGGAATTAAATGTCTCAGGATAAAAAGACTCACAAAGTTTTCAGCTAGAGCATCATAATTACATATATGATTATATTAATGGATTTTGACACGAGTTCCATACACAGGATGTAACCGGCACATAGTTGAGAGAATGAACCATACTGTATTGTAATCATAACTGAAGAGGTTCGAGGCTAAATTCTATTTAGTTTGGGGGCCATGAAGTATGGATAGGTGTCAACATGATCTGTAGAGTCTAAAGAGCAATTAATTAGAAAATGTTTCTAGATTAATTATGATCCTACTACCAAATCAAATAAGAACCTAAAGGGTCACATACATACAAGTATGTGGGAGACCAAAAGGAAAGGATGATACCGATAATAAATATGTCCAATTATTGATTGCAACTATCATGATACTTGTTATTGCGTAAGACTGGGAATACACTTCCCAGTGGGTCACCCATCCCAGTATTTAGGGGTCGGCAATGGGCCGGGCCGGGCTAGCTCGGCCCAAATTTTTTGGGCCGGGCTCGGGCTTGAATTATAGAAGCCCAATAGGGCTTTTTGGGCCGGGCCGGACCGGGCTTGGGCTTTAATACAGAAGCCTAAGGCCCGCCCATCGGGCTTTGACTTGCGGGCTTGGAGGGTCGGGCCGAGCTAGGCCCGAACGGGCGGCCCAAATGGGCCCAAAGCCTGTTTAGACACATATATATTTTCAAAAAAAATATAGGATTTTGGCTATGTTGTGATTTGAACATGAGACCTCACATAACAAACTTCAACTCTCAACCAACTAAGCTGACTAGTTTATTTGTCAAGTTTGTGAATCATAACATATTTAATAGCTCTTTCGTTTGTTTACTTCAATAAATTATTAATATGCTTATTAAGTTATTATATAATACTATTATGTTAGTAATAGTGTAATACCATAAATAATAAACTTTTAAAATTATATACAACATTACAACTATAATAAAACATAAATGTACATATGTTTTATTACATATTTTTATAAACAAACGATGCAATTGTGTTGTCAACGATTTGAACAGTTCAAATTTTAGTTCCTCACTCAAAAATAATTCGTGCAAAAAATTATCTCAATCGGAGATGTAAAAGTGACATAATGGTGGTCGAATTAATGAACGATCGTGGTTCTAATGACGATCGAATAGGTAGATGAATTTCGATTTAGCTGATTTTTTGTACGGATGATCTTTGACTATGAACGGGTCAGATTGTTGAAATCACATTATGGCCTTCATAATTATGGAAACAACAAGGTTTCAACTGGAAAATTATTAGAATTATACTCTTCTAGTGTATTTATATGTAGAAGCTCACATATCGATCATGTTTTCAACGATCCGAACCGTTCAAGTTTTAGTTCCCCACTCAAAGAGAATTCTTGCAAAAAATTAGCTTAATCGGAGATGTAAAAGTGACGTAACGGTGGTCGAATTAATGAATGATCGTGGTTTTTTTAATGATAATCGAATGGGTAGATGAATTCCGATTTAGCCGATTTTTGGTGAGGACATAATTGATAAGGACAATCAATAAGCCCATAAGTCAAGTGATTGATTTGGGATGGTCACTTGACATAATCTTTCCTTAAGTAGGATTAATTAACTAATTAATCTACTTAGAGAGTAAGATTAGAAATTCAAAGCTTGAGCTTGTTGACCCAAAGTTAAGTGATTAATTATTAGAAGAATAATTAATGTTATCTTATTAATTAAGATAAATGTTAATAAACCACTCATTCACTTTGAGCTTATTTTTCCTTTGAAAGCCCCCAGTTTTAAAACCATTTCACAATCCACCTTTGAAATCATCTCAAATTCATGAATCTTCCTGATGCATAAGAAAACTCATAAAAATGCAATATGGATAGATCTCAAAAGGATGAAATGCAATATGAACAAATAAATTCTCATAAACCTCTTGTGAATAATCATTCAGTTGGAAATACAAGCTCTGAAAAATATCATGCTCAATGATAGATCTCATGCTGAAAATCAACCTTTGAAGTACTAATTAATAAAAATATGAACTAAAATTAACATCGTCAAACTGTATAAATATTTTAAATTGAAGTCTTTCATTTCAAATAATTAAATACTCAATAAACTGAAAAGCAATAAAGCTGCTCAAAAATAAATACTCATTAAACTGAAAAACAATAAAGCTGCTCAAATTGAAAAATATCAAATCTGAACTGAATATTTATATCAACTGAAATTATCAATGTAAACTAATATCTCAAACATTGATACCGAAAACTCACACCACACTAGTACCCAGGGGAAAACTAGCCATACACCCGTGCGGAATACTGCATCGTACATAAAGGGCGAGGATAAACTGGTCTTACACCTATATGGAATTCTGCCTCGTACAGCAGGCAAATAAACTAGTCACATCCCATGCAGAGTGATCTCGATGCACGGGCAGACACATAAGCTAGTCACATGTAGTACAAAGTGATCTCGATGCATGGGTAGACACATAAACTAGCCACGTCCTGTGTAGAGTGATATCAATGCACGCAGACTCATAAGCTAGCCACTTCCAGTGTAGAGTGATCTCGATGCACAGGCAAGCTCATAAGCTAGCCACTTCCCGTGCAAAATGATCTGGATGCACAGGCAGGCTCATCTGGTCATACGAGCATGAAGAGCTAATAATACTGGTCATACACCATCGAGTCATCTCCAGGCGAGTGCAAAGCAAATATGTACCTATCATGGGGAGGGTACTAACATGGTGGATTGAAACCGCTTTCCATACTCAATAATCCACAACTCAGAAAAATATTTATTCATATACAAAAACTGAAAATATAACTCTTTCATAAATTCGCTTAATAAATCATTTTCAAACCTTGAAAATTGCTCGATCGAAAATCGTTTCCAATGAACGAAAATTCAATAATAAAACTTCCCCAAAATAATGCAAAAAAACATTTCCAGAAACTATCCATATGGAAAATGCAACCCTGAACTCATCATTTACTCAAATCAAAATATTTATTTAATAAATGATTTTTAAACTTATGCAATCCAACAGATTTCCAAAACATCTCATAAATTATTAATCGAAAATGGCAAGATAGTTAATCATAAATTCATGCTTCCAAACAACAAAAGTAAATCAATATTATTTTCCTCGTTTCAATATGAATAAATGTGCACTAGTTTGTTTAAATCTCTCAAACAATTGAGCATGCAATAATTAAATAAATTTCTAAAAATAAATAATCATAAATTGCATAAAAAAATTAAAACAAAGTCCAACTTACACATCATAAATTCCAAATCTATGAGAAATTGGCTTATAAAATCCGAGCATCACATGAAATTCAACTAAATGCATAAATAACACATTATTCTTTCCATTAATATATATAATTCACAAATTGAATAGATAAACTTCCCAAAATGAAATCATCACTTAATAATTCTCAAGTAAAATAAAACTCAATTTAATTTCTCAAATAAGTAATTAGAAATTTAAACCAACATCTTAAATCATTTTATGAAACAAAGTCCACTCGCTGATTTAGCTGAGCTATGTTCAATCCTTCTCAGGATCCCTTGAACCTCAGAATTATGCTCAATTCCCCTATAGAAATTGTCCAGTGCCTCCCGATCGTCCTTTGATCCTTTCTCTTCTTCTCTTTCTCTTTCTCTCCTTTCCTCTTTCTATTCTTTTCTCTTTTTCTCTCAGTTTCTCTTCTTTCTTCTCTATTGGGTTTTTGGTTTTGTCTACACCCCACCTTATAACACCACTGAACACACACACACACACACACCTCTAAGGATGTTTCTACACTTCAAAAAAAAAAAAAAAAAAAATCTTCTTCTTTCTCTTTTATTTTTTTATTTTTGGATGTGCATGTGTCACAGGCATGCCTTGGGTGGTTTTTCTTTTTTTGGGGTTCAAATGTACTATTTCCCCTTAACCAATATACACATGATTTCTTCCACATAACTCCCATTTGAGATCCGTTTTCACCTACTCGTTCGTGAGTTCGTACTCTATCCAACCATGTCAATTTCACAATTTTTAAAGATACCTTTCAATTAATTCCCATTAGAAACTCAAATTTTTCTCATGAGGTCATAAACGTCCACAACCAATAAAAATTAAAATTTCTACTAAAATTTGGGTTGAGTTATTACACCTTACCTCCCAAAGGTGTGTTCGCGTTTGCAGGATTTTTCTGAGTTCATCTACTTAGTGAAATCATGTTACAACCATTAGGGTCCTTGCCCAGTAAGTAGGGAGCATATGTCCCAGCTTTTGCGAAGCGTAAGTGGATGAGGGTTTTCACTCAGAGACTAGATCGACTTTGGCATATGTAACATACTATTAGGCTTGTAGTACAATCATTCTTAACATGAACCCTAATGAGAGAGAATTTCAAAAAGTGTAGGGTGATTCATTATTTTCATTGTATCTTGGGTCTCGACTTTCGCGTTTCAAATCAAGGGGGGCAAGACAGCGACACACATTCTAAGAATCCCTAAAATACAATACCTGGTCCTTGAGCATCATATTCCGGAGTCCCTTAGAATGAGTTAAGCCCTTTTGTTTTAGAGGAAGTACATGTTGAATTAGAGTTAAGAATATACACAAGATTATTGAGAGAGAAATTCTTAATATTTAGGATAAAATACCAGCCCTCTAGGGTTTGAGTTTAAAACTACCCTAGAGGTGTACATCGGGCCAGCTCGACCAATTTAAAAGCGGTTCATTCATGCTTCATGTCGTGCTCGGGCCAACCCATTTAATAATCAGGTCGGGCCGGCCCAGCCCAGCCCAGCCCATAACGGGTCATGCTATACTCATGCCGGGCCGAGCCGACCCGATTAATTATTTTAAGTTTCTATTATTATTTAATAAATCAAAGACTTCATTTTTAAAATTAATCAACAATGTCAATATAAATTTTTAAAAAATAGTAATTAATACGAAATAATTTTGTAATTAATACGAAAAAATAGTAATTAATACGAAATATTTTTAGTTTTGTGGAAATATTTTTATTTATGGAACTTGGGTTTGGGCCGGCCCAACGGGGTAGAAAATCTTAGCCCGACCGGGCCCAATGGCAAATCTACATTAGGGGCTACATAGGCTGGAGCCTCTACAGTTTTTTTCTTTGTTTTTGTATTACCTATATATATTTTGATTGTTTGCCCCTGTATTTTTTTTTTTTTTTGGTATTATTTATAACCCAGCCCACAACACATGAAATAACCCAAGCCCAAATCCTACTTATGAGGGAAAGCATTAAGCATACCCACTTTCCCTCCCCCAATCCTCGTGTTTCTTACTTCTTTCCCTATACATTTGTGTACCCGATACACCGTCATGTAGTGTAACCAATATATGTGTCGTAATATAAGTGAATGTTATTAATACTATACCCTACTAATATAAACATACCGTCCAATAATACCCTTACACGTTAGATTGGTTATACCATGTGGTGGTGTATCGGTTACATTGAAAAAATTCCCCTGTATACCCCATCCTCAAAACACATAAAACTCCATCTTTTTTCATTTCTCAAGGCCAAGTCTCACCATCGATTAAGCTTATACAATTCTCACATTGAAAGAGAATTTTCAAATAGTATTGATAATTAGTGATTTTTCATATTAGGAAAAAAAACCTAAGGTAAGTTAATCCCCCCCGATTTCAGAATCCTGGATTTGCCCTTGGCCTGGCCGACTTTAAACGAGTCATGCTCATGTCAGACGTGGGCTGGCCCGGCCCGATGTACACCTCTAAACTACCCTAATAGATTTTAATGTCTTTAAAGATCATGTTTAAAAAATATTTTACAAATAGAGCAAACTCAACCATGAAACCGATGTTCAAAATATTTACAAACTCAGAATGCAAATAAACAAAAGACGAACGATAATAGCAAAAGTCCTGGGTTCTCACTAATACAAAATCGTAAATAGACAACGGTTCTTGTTTTGTCCGTTATCTTAATTTACCACACAACGCTTTTTTGTAAATCGTTATATGAAGTGATAATATGTCATGGTTTTTGTTCTTATAGTTTTTCTGATTTATTAAACACAATAGTTTTAGGCAAAACCGTTGTGTTGGTTGAGTTAAAAAAATTTGGCAATTGTGCGGGTCTTTGTATTTTGGTAAAACACGCTAGAATTAATGAAAAAAGTTATCGCACCTTAACTCTCGTTTTGGTCAAAGCCCCTCTGACTTCTCCATCTCCTTCTTCATTGCTCTTTAACCCAAATTGTTCGATCTCCATCTTCCCAACCCTCTAACTTAGATAAAAGTCCCTCGATCTCAAGTCTCAGCCAGATCCTTCTCAGAGTCTCACTAATTCCACCGTCTATCTGTCTCTCATTCTCACTTCTCAGTCTCTCTCTTTATTTCCTCAGAGGTGTATCTCCTACCCTTCATGAAGCCCTAGCTGCGATTTCACAACCCCATGAGCTTCTCTCTTGCCATCTTCCTCAACTGCGTACTCCACTCACTCATCACCTTAGATTGATCCAAAATTTTCCTATTTTTTCTCCCTTTAAATCGATCTTGTCGCCCATCATTCTGGCTAAGTTATATGGGTTCTTTAATATTCTTGTTTTAGCTAATTTAGTCTTGGATCTTGTTAATATTTGGGCATTTCTTTGGTCGTCTTTGGTTGATTTATGAATGGGTTTAGGTTTGGTTTGTTGATTTGATGAATGGGCAGGTCTAGGGTTTGGTTTATTGATATGATGAATGGGTCTATAGTTGATTTTTTCTTTATTTCATTTTTCTGAGATATATCTTTATTTCTTGAACTTTACTTTTGATTTTAGAGGTATTGGTTTCTTCTTTGATGACTGTGATAAATATGTTCAGAGAGCCATATAAGATTTTTTAAACTTGATAAGGTAAGCCAATCATTACCATACCTGGATTGTTGTTTTTCAGTAGGTTTTTATTTTTATTTTTTATTCATTGTGTGTCATATATAGATTGAGGTTGGTTATAGGAAAATGGTTTCTCATTTCTGTAAATAGTGAAGTCGATCCCCTTATACCATTAATAGATAGCTAGTAGCTTCTCCCTTTCATCTGTGTGTGTGCATGCATTTGTGTGCTCATAATATATACATAGAGAGAAGTGCATATTGTCTTTTTACTTGCCAGTGCATCTTCTCTTTGTTTTGTTTTGTTCTTTTTTTTCCATGACCATTTTGTCTTAACCATCTGTTGTTTGTAGCAAGTTGCTAAAACAAAATCTCATATTGGTTTTGATAGAAGTCCAAGAAGTGGAACCAAGAGGTCAAAACGTGATCACGTGTAATCATGCTATTTCATCTTGCTGCAATATTTCATTTTTCTGCAATTTTCTTTGTTTAATAACATTTTGTCTTATTTGGCCTTGTTTCCTTCTGTTTTCTTGGTTTTACCTCTCCTAATAAATAATTGGTCAATAGTATTATGCTATTAAATGAAATAGTCCTGGACCTGGTTAGATTTTTTGGAAGAACTTGCATAATGAACCATTCCTCTCTGAGACTTTGAGTTAACACATGCAGCTGTCAACTCGTATTATTCAACTTTGTGTTTCTTGTCCTTCCAGGAACACATGCTATATTTTCGATTGATGGAAATGGTGTCACTAGTGCAGACTTGATAAGAAACAGAGGTTTGTTCCTTTTAGTAAATTGGACAATCTGGTTGGACTAAACAATGCCTTTACTTCAGTTTGCCATATTTAATTTTTTATGAATATATAGTGGAAAGCAGATTAGAGAAGGTCCTTGTGTTGGAACTAAAGGCTTCCAACCTCCGGAGGTGAGGATTCATAATAAAGGTTAATTTATTAGATTTCTATGATTACCTAACTTAAAATCTCGATCTATATCCTCAATTTAATCCTAACATGACACTGCATAAAATTGTTGCAAGTTCATGTGTGATCTAAATTGTACTGATTTACTCATAATAAGAAACTTCTCCAAGTTCTAGACAAGTCACGCCGCCTCCAGTTCTTCCATCTTTGCTCGCTCTGGTCTTCGATCTTCTTCATGCAGGTTTGTGTTCATTTCTTCTCTCTCACATGCTCTGTCTTTCTTATTCTTGTTCTGAATCTGGGTGAAGTTATTGTGGCTTGATAAAAATTTGGGGTATTTTTCTAGGTTTAGTCAATATTCATGGGTTGTGTTAAATTCTCTGGTTTGTGATTGATTTTACTGATATGGGGTTTATTGGGTTTTACTGATATGCGGTTTGTTTATTGATTTTGTAAATTATATGGACTTATTGATATGGGTTTACTGATATGTGCTTATTTATTTTGCTTGAGCTTTATTGATTTTGTTTACTGATATGAGTTTATTGATTTTGTTTACTGATATGGGGTTTGTTTATTGATTTGGTTTTAGTTGAATCAGTATTTTGGTTGTTCAAAATGTTGTTTCCTTTTGTTTAGTCTTGGTTGCTCAGCTTCACGTTGACATAAAACTGAGTTCGCCACTGGAGGTCCGGTCCTCAAAGGAGAGGTCCGGACCTCAAGCCTAGGTCTCAAACACCAATCTTACTGGAGGTCCGGTCCTCAAGGGTGAGGTCCGGACCTCAAACCTAAAGTTCTACATCCAATCTTACTGAAGGTTCGGTCCTGAAGAGTGAGGTCTGGACCTCAAGCCTAGCTTTGTATTCTAATTTCTTGTGGGATTGAATACTGGATCAGAATGAAATTTTAAAGCTTGCATGATTACTCAAATAATAAGTTGGGCACTAGAAAAATGGACCAAACATGATTTGTGCACAGACTTATTTGAAGCATTAGAACAAATTCATTATGGTTATATTTTATTATTTAAAAAAAATTATATTTTAGTCTGATACAGCACCAAACATAGGCCATCATTATTTTAACAATCCATCTTCTTAGTCTGATGCAGCACCAAACGTAGGACAATACTTAGTCCAGCTTAGTCCAGCTTAGGCCAGCTTAAGCCAGCATGCGAATCATTACAAAATCAATGGGCACTTTTTGGAGCATTTGTATTCAGTGATGGTCCCTGTTCTGCTCATTATTTTTTTGTGTATGTGTTTATCAAGGCAAATGTATTTGTGTTCACCCAACCATTAAATATTACTACAAGGCTTATATCAAGGTAAGCTGTTAAGTCCTTTATCCTTGTCAATTTAAATTTAAATGACTATCATATTCATGCAGCCATAAGTTTCAACATCTCCCAAGTGACATATGATTTATTTTATAATAGAATTTTCAATGATGTGTCTTATTTACACAGACTTTGATTTTTCTTTAATTAATGAGTCTATTTGCCTATTTTTTTTGTAGGGATTCAAAGACAGAAAGAGCTCAAAATGCTTTGGTTGTTGGTCCATCTGCACCAAAGGTACAATGAGTAGTCTCTTGTTCTCTCGGTTTATTTTTCTCTTATTATCTTCATGGAAGGTCTTTGGGGGCAGCAATGGTTTCTCATGTTTTTACTTTATCTATGTTGTACATATATTGACTTGGTCATTAGGGGCAGCAAAACATTTTATTTTGTGAGGGAGGAATAATATACATGTATTTCTTTGATACATTCTGACTTTGTAAATTGAAAATGTTGATAATATTATTGATTACTTTTTATCTAGATGTTACCAAAAAAACTCATCTCCGGTTGTGCATGTTCATAATTGCATTGTGGTAATATATCAAAGACAATTGAGAGCTTCTAAAAATAGATGTAAACATGTACATAATACAACAATTTATTGTTTAAAAACTGTTGTTTAAAGTGTCGTCCTACAACGGTTTTCAATAGAAACCGATGTACCAAAGCATTATATACATCAAAAGCAAATTGAAATTGTTATTTTACACAATGGTTATTATACATAAACCGTTGTCTTAATGGCTATTTCACCTCGTGTTTATACTTAAAACAGTTGTAAAATACATGCATTAGGGTATAGAAACCGTTGTCTCGCCTATTAGTACACATCAGTCTTTAAATAAAAATCGATGTCTAGATAAGTACGCAACAACGGTATCTCCTAAATCATTGGTTTTTGAGGGTGTATATACAACGGTTTTAAATTAAAACCATTATGTTAATGTTTACAAGACAACGGATATTACCCGTTGTCTATTGGTATCCCAATAGACGTCGGTCGATTAGACGACGGTATTTTGGCAACTTACACAACGGATAAAATACGTTGTATATTACATTTTTTGTAGTAGTGTCTGGATCAAGAGGAAAGGAGGAAGATTTGTAGGACGCCAACCAATATTTGCAACTGCCACACCTAACCCAATCAAAATCGTCATCCAAATGGTGATTTACAAAAGAGTAGTAGTAGGAGGTAAGCATTACATACGTTCATCGTTTCTCTCAAGGGACCCTAACTAGGTTTGAAAAATAATTTGAAATACTGATAAAACAAAAAAATTTCACCATCAATAACCTAACCGATGTTAATAATTGAAATATTTCGTGCATGCTCAAGCGGTCTTTGTAAATTGTTAAGGGTCTTAAGTTTTAGATATTACTTGATAATCAATCACAAAACAGACAAATACACTTACCAACAAGAAAGATTTGGTACCGTAGCGTGAGTAGCCATTACACGATATGCACCTCATAAGCTAGCCTCCCAACCGAACAACTCGACTAGCTCATCCGTACAAACTCCTCTGGAGATTTAGGGGATTGAAACCCTAGGTTACAAAACTCTAAAATCATCCAATCAATATCAAGATATGTGAAAAACCAAACAGTATGCATAAAAGGATGCAATTTTTGCAATACCAAATAGAAAATAACGATAAAATACAGTTGTCATTGTTGGACATAAAATGCATCATCTTTTTATACATTAGCTCTTTAACTTAGCTTGCTAGAATTCGATATTTTTGTATGCTTTCTTTTGTTTTTGTGTTTTTAGGTTTTTCGGGGCAATTTGGTAAAACGAGCTAAAATGTGCACTTTTGGAGACAAATTTGGGCTTCCGGATGCATTGCATCGAAGAAGGAACAAAATGAGGCCCAAATGGACCACTGGAAGACAGCTCACACCATCATCTTTTTATACATTAGCTATTGAACTTAGCTTGCTAGAATTCGATATTTTTGTATGTTTTCTTATATTTTTGTGTTTTTAGGTTTTTCGAGATAATTTGGTGAAACGGGCTAAAATGTGCACTTTTGGAGACAAATTTGGGCTTCCGGATGCAATACAATGAAGAAGGAACAAAATGAGGCTGAAATGGACCACTAGAAGGCATCTCACACGCAAGGGCCTAGGCTCTGTGCACCACAAGGCCTTGCAAGCACAAGGCAGCCCGTTAGCACAAGTTTGGGATGGACGTAACAACTTTTATTTCGGGCTTCTGAGTTATTCTGTAATAATATTTATTAACTCTATACATGTCTGCATGTTGTTTGCATGTTTGGTCGTTTCACAAAACTTAATGACTCTATACATGGTTAACAGCTCTAGGTAGTTGACTGTAATCGAAGAAGAACATGTATAGTTAACTGCTTAGGGGAAAATATTCAACATATTGTGTTCCCTTGTTGTGTTCATGCTTAAGGGAACACAATATGTTGAACATTTGCCACTAGTAACTAGTAAACTTAGCTAGTAGATGATAATACCATTAGTCACTAGTTAAATCTATCTGGTAAGTGACAGTTGCCATTAGTATATATTCAAAACTTAGCTGGTAGGCAAACTTTAGCATAGTTAGGGTATAACTAAGGATTAGGGTGGAATCTGAGTACTAGCATGTCAATGGGCACATTTTACTTTTCATGCACTTAGGTTAGGTTCACCTCTCAACCCCATTCTTTTACTGTTTTCAATAAATGCTAGTTAGTGAAATAGTGCTTTGCCAATTTCATTCCTCATGGGATCAACCTCGTACTTATACGTTATCGCTACATTGAACGATTCGTATACTTACGAGCTACAACTTGGTATTCATTTCAAATTCTAAGTGAAACAAGTTTTACAAAAAGTGGCAACAATCATACACGCACACACACAAAAGTCCCAACAGACAGGGTGTGAGTTCCCCCTATGTGGAGTCAAATCTTTCAACTTTTTTTTGCTTCTTCACAACACGAACAGTACTTAATCAATCTCCTTCTTTGGCAGTTGGAAATCCAAGTTCGACAATAACTTAGTTTACAAGAAGAATACAAGAGTTCCGACATGACCGTCCTTTCGGTCATACATTCATAGAAAGTTCAAGAAACCAGTCTACTAAGACCGTATTTTTGTACTTTCAGAAATACCTAAGGGTTTCTACTGAACTCCAATTTTACCTTAGGTCGAGGAGATTGATCAGTTATGAACCTACAACGTGACCAGGTTAGTGCATGGGGAAATTGAGGGAGCTCTGGCTCCGTACCAACGCATGTATGCTTATGGATTAACCTTAGTCATCACGTCGTTTGGTTACCACTAAAAATTAAAATACTCTGAATTCTTTAAAAATTCATAGGATAATCTCCCGAACTCCAAACAATACAAGGTCTGCACCATTGGTCTTCTAAAAACTAACACTACCTTTCTCGTGAACACTTGCTACCCAAAAGATCGAGAGGTCTTAGAGGAAAATAAATTCAAACTCCGGAATGTTAATTTTTATCAAAGGTAATGTTATTAGGGTAGCAAGTGTTCATGAGAA
The DNA here is from genome assembly GCA_003254865.1 of Dryas drummondii. Taxonomy (NCBI): domain Eukaryota; kingdom Viridiplantae; phylum Streptophyta; class Magnoliopsida; order Rosales; family Rosaceae; genus Dryas; species Dryas drummondii. The sequence goes on along the minus strand of QANW01007315.1, from coordinate 55,735 downwards.
AGGTAGTGTTAGTTTTTAGAAGACCAATGGTGCAGACTTCGTATTTTTAGAAGTTCGGGAGATTATCCTATGAATTTTTAAAGAATCCAGAGTATTTTAATTTTTTAGAAATAAATTTGGACTTCCTAAATTTTCTGGAAACTCTCAAAGGGCAAATTGATAATTTGAGTCCATAGTAAATTACTATTAGTCAAGAAGAGTCCGTAAGAATTTTCCGTGTATTTTTCTGAATATTTTTAATTAATTTTCAAAGTTTGTAAAAATAAGAAAAGAGAAATAATAAAATGGTTGTACATGTGGCCACTTGTAATTGGTTGGGCCTTGCCACTCAGCATGGTAAGGTGGCAAAAGCTTCCCCACCCAAGTTTTTTTTCTAAGAAAAGACCAAAAACCCCATGAGGATTTGGATGGAGATGGTAACTTGCAAAAAAAATTTAATTCAGGGGGCAACTTGCTTCAATTTTTAATTTAGGTGGTAACATGCAAATCGAGTCAAAGTTCAGGTGGGTATCTTGCTAAAAAGCCTAAATTAAATTAACCCAACTTAATTTCTTTGACAAATAAGTCTAACCTTAATTATACTATAACCTTAATTAATTAAATAAATTATTTGAATTAACTGAGTAATTAAACATGCTTAATTAATAATTAAAGCCTAGAAATAAGTAAATAGATAAGTTTAGGAAAAATACTTGGTTGTAGACCTTCCTTGCTTAAATCTCCAACCAAATGGATCAACAAACTAACACAAGGAATTAAAGTCTAATTAATAATCAAACTTAATATAATTAACTTAACCAAGTTCAGGGTTCTCAGTGTATCTTACTGGTCTTATCTTCGGGATGAGTCAAAATTTCGGCAGCGTCTTCTTACAAATTGCTGAATATTTGATTTTATGTTTCGAGTGCAAAATCCTTATTGGGAACCCTATGAAACAACCCAATCAAATATTAAACTGGAAATTATTTCAAAAATGAAGCTTGTTCCAAAAAAAATTTAGAACTTAGGACTCCCAACTAGTGGTATGTCCAAGAGAGGCAAAATTGAAAAATTCACAAATAAATGTGTATTTTCACGATTTGAACCCTTTCAAAACTCAGCTGAAAAAATGGTGTATGAGAAGGGGTGGCCTCCTCTTTATAGGAGTAGTGGGAGGCCATTGATGGTTGTGATTGAGTTTGGAAATGGATAGGTAGGGTTTAATTGGGAGACCAATGGTTGAAAATGGGTGAAAAATGAAGATCTAGGGGCTAAAAATAAGTCGAGTTTGGCAAGATCATGTGGGTCAGTGCGCGAGTCTGTGAGTGTAAAAAGGTAAATGGGTGAGGATTCGGCCAACAATGGATAGAAAATCGGGTTGTAAACACGGGATAAGGGCAGAGAGAGAACCGGGTTGAGGCGTGGATCCAGGTCACGCATGCGGGTCAAAGGGCTAGGCGATATGACACGTTGCACGGATGAACAGTCCAGATTCGCCATCGTTAGTGTCATTTGATATGTTTATCAATTAACATATTTTATTACCTTATTTCCCTTACTTCCTTGCCAAATTCCATGTTTTTAGTTCATTTTAACTTAGTTTAGTGTTTTTGTAGGTTAAATAAGCAAAGGGAAGCATTTCGATCTAAAACAGACATTTAAGATGATTTTAGAAGTGAAGCAGCAAAAAACACTGCCTAAAGGATCAATTCTCACTATTCATAGGATCAATCCTATCATGTTAAAGCCCCAGGAGGGTCGATCCTCACTGTTCATGATAGGATCAATCCTATCATGAATCAATTCACATGTTTCTTGTTTTTGTTGGGATAATATGTAGACCATCATATCATCATGTTTTCCTTAGCAACTAATGAATAACCTAAGAATTATTCATGTGAATTGATTTCTTGAATTCCTATTGCTATACGCCATTCGATCTCTAGGGTTCTTGTGATGTTCATATTCTCTTTGATCTTAATGGGTTCTTAGAGCAACTCCAACAAACTTACCTATATTCTAGCTAAATTTGTGCAAAAAAAGTTGAAAATCTATTTTAGCTAACTGCTTTTAAAATCCTACCCCAGCAATATTCTCTATTTTAGATAACATTAATATTTTATTATTTTTAAAATTTTGATATTATAGCTCATGAGAAATAAATTTGTATTGTTGTATTTAAAGAGTTAAAAAAACTATTCCCATTATGTTGCTTTGGCTATAGCTATTTTCTCTCTTTTCACACCCAAATTTAGCTAATCAAAAAGCAAATTCTAAATTAGCTAACTGGATAACTAATTTGTTAGAGAATGAATTTGAGAGGAAACTAGCTAATATAGCTAGGGAGGGGAAGATAGCTAAATTGTTGGAGATGCTCTTATATATTAAATCTAAGTACACGTCATGCCTAGATTGCATATAGGGGATACAAATATTATGCATGTATACGCCACATATATTAGAGAAAATCAATGCAACATAGTCTATATGCCATGGCTATGTTTGTGGACATCTTCATCTATGTTTCAAGAGTTCAGTTACTTGAATCATGACATGAGTAGGATTGTTAGTGTGGATTCTGAATGCCTTAGTGTTCTTAAACCTTGATTCGACAACTTAATCTCCAACTTAAATTCAATTTCTCTTTTTCTAGTAGCTTTATTTTCTTCAGCAACCTTGAACATTATCAATCACTTCAACCTTGAGTCTTTAATCTAAGACTAGAACTTGGGTAAATTGAATTACATCTAGATCCTTGTGGAATCAACCTAGATATTTTGCATGCTATACTATTAAGATTCGTGCACTTGCGAGTTTTAGCTTAGTTATAGTTAATCATTTAGGTTAACTTGAATCTTTACAACAAGTTTTTGGCCGTTCACGTGAGTACGTCCCAAATCGCGTTGGGACTGAGTTTTTGGTGTGCCTTCACTCACACAACCAGCGCCTTTTAGCTTGGCTAATTTTTTGACGTCCGATCAACTCTAATCAACGCTCCAGATCGCGCTACATCAACGATTCGGCTAGGCAATTTCAATTTTCTTATTTTTCTAAATTTCTACAAACTTAAATGATTCAGCAAAATACATCTAAGCTTCGAAATATCAGCCGAAATATCCTACAAACTCATATGACTGTGTACTATTTGACTTCCATAATTTTTAAAATTATTACTTCTCGAGCTCTTTCTTATTCTTTGGTGGAGGAGCTTCGATGATGGACCTAATCTTATTTTTGTCAATCTCAATGCCTCTTTGGTGAACAAGGAAACTAAGAAAATTCTCGGCCGAGACACCAAATGCTCATTTTTTAGGGTTCATTTTTAGATTATGCTTGCGCATTTTCATGATGGTCTGCCTTAGGTCGTGGATATGATCTNCTCTGTCTGATAGGTAGCTCCAATGTTTTTAAGGCCAAATGGCATCACTAGCCATTTGTACAACCCTCTTGCGCCGGGGCACCTATTGTTTTGATTNATGGTCTGCCTTAGGTCGTGGATATGATCTCGTCGATGCACAGACTTGACAACCACATCATCAATATAGACTTCTACAGTTTTATCAATCAAGTCATGGAAGACAGCGTTCATAATTCTCTGATAGGTAGCTCCAATGTTTTTAAGGCCAAATGGCATCACTAGCCATTTGTACAACCCTCTTGCGCCGGGGCACCTAAATGTTGTTTTGATTGAATCTTCCTCATTGATGACAATCTGGTTATACCTTGCATCCCCATCCATGAACGAAAGAAATTCATGTTTAGCCGTACCATCAATGAAGAAGTCGATCATGGGCATGGGATATTCATCCTTTGGGGTTGCCAAGTTCAAATTTTTAAAATTAATGCAAACTATAATTTTCCCATTCTTTTTAACTACTGGTACTATATTAGAAATCCAATCCCCATATTGAACAGGATAAATAAAATTCGCTTTAAGAAATCTTTTGATTTCTTCTATAACTTTACTTTCAACTTCGGTAGAGAACCGCTGAGGTAATTGTACATACGGCTTAAAACCCTCTTTCATAGGCAATTTATATTCAACACGTTTTCTGTCTAAACCCGATATTTCATGATAATGCCAAGAAAAACAGACCCCATATTCCTTTAAGAGGTTGATCATTTCAGAGTGCTCCTCTGATCCCAAAAGCTTGCTCACAAAAATTGGTCGGGGGTGCTCCTCGCTTCCAAGGTTAATTTCTTCTAAGGGATCTTGAACCTCGGAATATCTGTCTTCGAGCTCGGCCAGGGCATAATCAATCTCCTTTAGCTCAATCTCCTTTGGTCGTTCTTCAGATAAAAACTTCATCAAAACCTCGGCCAGGATAGAGCTTATAGTCGTTTCTTTTCCCATCACTGGGGTTAGGTCTTCTTCGAACTGGATTAAATCTGGTAATGTTGTATTTATCATTGAATCTCTTGATCAAACAAATCTCTTACGGCCGAAGACTCCCTTTCAGACTTAGAGTATACTACACTATTGGGTTGTCCATGCTCATTGCATCCCTCAAGTCTTAGACATCCAATATCGCCATCGTATGTTCGTGCCAAAGCAAAGCTCGTCGTGGCATGAAAAGGTCTTGGGTCAACATCTACAACCTCCACTTTGTTTTCCTTCCACATGATCAGCTTTTGAATTAGGGTTGATGGAAAACAAAGATTGGAATGTATCCAGTCCCAGTCGATCAAAGCATTGTATGGAGACTGGGAATCTGCAACATAGAATGCAGCTTTCTGAACCCTACTGCCTACTTGGAAATCCATGGGAAAACATCTGATGGACTTATGAGGCAATCCCATGTAATTGGAGATATACAAGTATGTCCTAATCAAATCTTTGTTTGTTTTGCCCACCTTTTCCATCATTTTTCTCAGCAGAATGTTCACAGTCCCCTCCAAATCCACATAAACTCTATTTACTCAGATGCCGTTAATGTGAGCCATGATGTACAACGGCCGCAAATGGCCAATAGAGTGTGGTGCAGGCTTTTCGATAAACACTCTTCCTTGTTTTGTGATTGAAACCACCCTAGATAGTAGGACCACCTCATCATTGTCTTCATCTTCCCCGGTAATTTCAATTGAGGATGACTCAGCCCTCACATCTCCCTCTAAGAAATTTTGTTGGTTGGGTTTCGCTGCAAATTCGGTTGGAAAAGCAAAAACCATGTTGCATTCTGCCTCAATGAGAGACCCAAACTAGATGTAGGGTGCTGATTTTTTTTTATTTGCCGAGATTTGCTTCCCCTTCTCGGCCTGCTCCCAAAACATAGCCAATGCAATTTCAGATTCTTCTCTCTTAATAGGCCTGAGACCGGCTCTTGTCAACATCACTTGGTACCGCCATCTTTTCATCAAGTTGCCCCATTGCCTTAGGACCTCTCGTTCCTTCTCAGCTTGCCTAGCAGCCTGTATTTCCCACTGCTGGCGTCTTTCCTGCGTTTTGGTCATAGGTAGGATCCCCTCAAATGCTGGTTAGTGTTGATACCAACTACCATATGTTGGGACTTTTGGCTTATACGTCTTCTTCTCTCTCTCTCTCTTCTCTTTCCGGCCGGGCATCCTCTGCTCTTCTTGGCTGAAAAGCAATCTTCTTTTCTTGTTCTCTCCGGTGACCCTCATCATCATGCACATTTTTGGGTTCCATTCTTCTCCTAATAGGTGCCCTTTGGGGAGACCTCCCCATCCTCTCAAAGACCTCAGCCCTTGCAGGCTTTTTAGGTTCTTTTCTAATAATGGATGTCTTTGGTTGGGGTTTGGCTTCCACAACAACTTTTGGTACCCATCGCATCATTCTCCTTGGTTCCTTTCTCTTTATTTTTTCAATCTCACCTAGTTTTGTCTTCTCTTGGCTGTAATCCTCCTTTAGATTGGGCAGGTTTGGCTGAGTAGGGTTTTCTTGAGCCTCTTTCTTCTTCACAGGCTTCTTCTAGGCCACCGGTTGAGTCATCTTTGCTCATTTTATAAGTTCTTCCAACTTAATCTCCTCTTGGCATCGCGAAAAAAGGATGATCATTCCTGTTATTCCTTCGGTGATTGTTTGGGCTCCCTTTCCTTCTCTTGGCCTTGCTGGATTGTTATATGCAAATTCAGCATCGACCATGTTGGCTTCCGCCCCAAAAGGTGCCTTTTCCACCGAGGCATGTCCTTTATCTTTTGAAGGGAATTCCAATTCTTTCTTATCAACCAACCTTTGCACATACTCTCTGAAAGTTACTCACTAATTGGTGGAATGATTATTCCACCGTTCATGGTAATTGCAGTAGAGCCTATCTTCAATCTCCTCTTTACTTGGGATTCTCATCCCTTGTGATGACTTAATCTTCTCGACTTTATGAAAACAGTCGAAGATTTGATCAATTTTAGTGATGTCAAAAGAGTAATCCTTGTTTACCATGGGATGACACATTCTTTCCTTTGACCATGATAGTCTGCTTTTGGCCCAGCTGTGTGTATTTGGTTAAAGCGGTACTAGTAAAGGGTTTATCCAAGACGATCTGGACCACGACTGCTTCTGCGCCAGACTCTACATCAAAGTACTTAGCTTCTTCTCCGAACTTAGCCATATATATTGGAGAGCTCTTGTAGTATTGGTTTCGTACCTTGATACTTTTTCGAATAATTTAAACAAATCATGAAAATTGGTCTAGTTGAAATGCTATCTATATTTGAAGTTCAACCCTTGTAGAGCCATATCCACCAATTCTCTCTCAGGTATAATTGTCCGGCATTTGCTTCTAGCTTGTTGAAAACACTACTACAATAATGTAAATAGACAACACTTAATAGATAACGGTTTTGTTAAAACTGTTGTGTAGTTTCAAAGCATAAAGGTTTTTTAAAAAACTGTTGTCTTAATACATGAAATCTCATGATTTTTGGGCCGTTGACTGTTTATGTTTTGTCTAAACAACGTTTTTAATTTTTAAGCATTGTGTAAGCGAGAGATTTATAAAAAACCGGTGTACAGTGATTTCATTAAAAAAATTACTGTAGCTTAGGCCGGTTGTGTAATGTCCCATTCCTTATATTTTCACATTACCTCTGTCACTCAGTCGAAATCCCTCTCCTTCTCAAACCTCTCGATCTGCTCTCTCTCTCTCTCTCTCTACTACTATCAAACTCTCTCTGTCCTGTCGCACCCCCTCCTCCTAGTCCAGCCAAACTCTCTATGTCTCTATCTCTGTCTCTGTCTCATTTCTCTTCTTCATTTTAGCCACCATGATTACAATTAAACAGATTTCATTCCCACTTCCAGAAAACCCCAAAAAAATTAGGGATTTTGATACCCACTTCAAGATTAAGGTAAGATTCGCAATCGGATACACGAAAAGCTCACGGAGTGGAAGGTCAATCCTCTGGCAGGTTTCAATGTTCTAGTCTTGGCCCCGACGGTAAGTTTTGAGCTTCGCTTGTTGGTAATTCCATCTGGGTTTGTGTGTTTTTGCGCGAATCAAGCTGGAGCAGCAGTGTTGTTTCCTCTACTACAGTTGTTCTTCCACCGTGTTGAAGTTTCATTGGGTTTTACTTATCTTTCTGTCTATTTCCTGATTAGGTTCTTCTTCAAAGTTAGGGTTTTCTTCTCCTTTTTTGTTTAAATTTCGGTTTAGATGTTTTAATTTTGGGGGTTTTGTATTTTCGTTTGCTGGGTTTTTATTTTCTTTGGTGTGATGGTTATCTTGTGAATTTTTTTAATTTTTTTTGGGCTAAGTTGTGATTTAGTTTTCTGGGTTTTTTCCCCTCTAATTTCTGTTTGTGTATCTGTTTCCTCTGTCCCAAATGCTCACGGATTATTTTTGCATTTTTTTTTTCAGGAGAGAGTAATTGATACTTCAGCAAAGCCTTCTCACTTTGCTGCCCGGCCCAATGTTGCTCCCTATGCTCCCCCAATGATAACTATGGACAATGATGATGGCATCTAATACAAAGGTGAGGTTATATACTTTCTGGAAGTATTCTGCACAGGTTTAAATAGTTTTTGACCAAAGAGTGGTGTGTATGCATGTCTTGCTATGAAATCCTTGAGCTTACAGCAGTCTTGAAAAATAATGGTGCTTGCAACATAATAATGAGTTTTTGAGAGGAAGAACAGAGGATTCTAAAGGATTATTTATTCCCAAATTAATGGATCATTAAAATCAATGAGGTTTACTAATAGAGTGAGAGAGGCCTTGGTTGAAATTGGGTCAAATATTCCTTCCCATTATGTTTTGGAATAGTATAGTACTGTAGGAACATACAGAACAACTTTGTTCTCATCAAATCAAATACATTCTTCCATCTCTATCTAATCTAGAGGCAATTCGGGATTGGAGGTTTGAAAATGGGTTCGACAGAGGGCTGAGTGAGTGGTGAAAGAATTTCTCTCACTCTCTCTCTCTCTCTCTCTCTCTCTCAATCACATCAATTTACAAGAGAGAGAGCCTTAAAGCCATGACACCAAAGCGTTGTTCCTGAAATTGAGAGTGCACACTGCACTGTCCAAGCATATGATCAATAAGCATCCATACCAAACACTAAATCCAAATATCAAGACATTATAAGGATCCTAGTGAGGAGTGAGGTGAGTGGAGTTCCCTATTCCCACTTTAATTACTAGCTATTACCCTCCCTCCCTCATGCACATATATGATATATTAGAAGACAATAGCTTTTAAAAGGAAAAATGCTGTAGCTTTTTAGAATGCAAAAGTTATTCCTCTCCCCCACAAAAGAACATCAACAAAGAACCAAGAAAGTGACCCCTTTTCATTTCACCCTTCCTTAAATTTTAAATATTTGCGAGAAGGTAAAACTTAGGCTTAGATATTTGGACAATATTTGATGTAGTTGTCTGGGGGTGGATTCTACATGCCCTCCATCCATATGTTTCTAATGAGGAAATGGAGGATTTTTTAAGATATTGACCTTCTTGGTATGTGTATATATAACCTAAAGGTTTGTCATGATAGTATTAGTTGAATAGAAGTTGCAATGACATGTTCATGTTAAGATAAGTACATATATTAATTTTATGTATTGCCACTGTGTGCTGCTGATCTTATGCATTCGGACTGGAAGTGGCTTGCTTAATTTGCAATTAAAATGCTCTGGAGTTCTAAATTCTAGAGCTTCCTTTTCGAGAGGAATTGTTGTAATGGTTTTTTAAAATTTGCTTGTTCTGTCTGCAGCAATTGGTGGTATTACAGGAGAGCTTCTGGAGCAAAACGCGCAAGCCTTGAATCAAATTTCTGCAAATCTTGCAGCTTTCCAGGTATAGAGCTATCATTATATTATTTGTTTCGCATCATTGTGGCTATTAATTTAATATGAAAGCCAGATGGTGTTAGGAAACTCAAAACCAAAGTTCTGCTCTTGTACATGCTGTGTATGCTTTGGTAATGAATATTGACATCCATTTCTTGATGATTTATGTCGATAATAAACAGAACACCGAGTAGTTGTATAGTTTATCACTNTGTTTATCACTATTAAGTTACTCAAAGCATTTTAGTTTTTTAAAACTAGATTGAATCCCTTGATATACAACATTTTTATTAATAAACATCTGGGGCCTTGTAATTAGGAGAGAATCTCTAGGTGTGTTTTTTCATAGTTGGCTGAACTAATTGGAAGCAGCAAGAACCCCTCTCCTCTAATTTTGAAAACAAGCCAATTCCTTTTGACTGGAGGCAAAGAACAATAACAAAGCAATCGGCGTAGGCAAGATCACTTTACGCATGTCTATTTTTGCATCTTTTTTATCTCTCTTTCTTATCTCTTTGTTTAGAAAATAAATATTTGGTGAAAGCAACCACTTACTAGCTGTCTCATGTGCAAGCTAGACTATTTTCTTTTGGGTTAACTTGATCTTGTATCTACTTTTGAGCTGACTTGAACTTGTTTGCCATGTGTATTTGTAGACTTTGCAGCATCTAAGAAAACTTGCAGCAAACATTGCTACGTGGGGCTTGGAGCAAGAGAAATAATTTGTTTATTTCTTTGGTAGTTTAATCCCTTTCACATGTCCTCTTTTTGCTGACTTTGGATTTCCATACTTTTCCTTTGTCTTATACCAACAGTAGTTGACCCTTTTTATTAATTTGCAGGTGTCAACTAACTCAAAAGGAATTCAATACCCCCATAGTCCTCCACGTGAGACTTCAAAGAGTGAGGTTCCTTTTCTTTATAATGGACATAATTTCTCCATCCATTTTTTTTTCTTGTTGTCTTTTTTTTCCCCATTCTCTAATACATACTGTTTTTTTGTTTCGGCAGGGAGGGAAGAGAAGAGACCCTGTTCTTGATTTATTTCTCCAGGTGCCGACTGCCTCTTTTTTGTTTTGCTATTTTTTTTTTTCACATGACTTTGTTGAAAACCTGCTCTTTCATCTTGCTGCAAACCACTCCAAAATCAAGACTTAAGGCAGAAAGAAAATGAGTCACTCCTCTTTTATCTTGATGGCTGCAATCCCTATTTTATTTTTTTTCTTTTAGCAAATCACAAGACTAGCTTGTGTTATTTTCCTGCAGGAAAGGTGCCGAAGCAAGCCATATCTCCTTTGGAATTTAAAGTGAAAGGTCATACCTCCATATATATATATTCATATGTATCTATACATCCAAGAAAAGCATGTGTATTCCTCAGTGGCTCTTGTTATTTGAATTGCCTTGTGATTTGGAAGTCGCTTGTTCTCTTTTATTTTTGATTTTTTTTCTTTGGTGTATTTAGGTTACTCATTTTACATATGCTTATCATTTGTTGTGTTGTTGTGCACCTTTGATAGTTTATTTTTGAAAATCCCACCTTTCTTTGGGTCATGCAACTCTTTTCTTGGACCTATGCTTAGATTTAGCCTGTTTGTTTTGTCATGTTGACCAATTGATTGGTGACTTGCACTTTGATGAAATTGATTAATTGGCTAGCAAATTTCCTGAATTTTTGTAACTTCTAAACAGATATTGGGGTTCACTTTTTTTGTGTAGTCGTCATAAGTGGAATTAAGCTCTTTCATCTAATTAAGCTTGCATGCTAGAATTATTTCAATCTTACCAAATCAAAATAGACCTTTGAACAATTTCCTGCTGTCTACTAAACTTTGCCCAGGTTTGAATGTTGAATGTTGGTATACTGCATGTGTTACAGTGTGCATGTTTCATGGTGTCATGATAACATGATGGTTTGGCTGCAACCTCATTACACTTAGGACATGTTTCATTTTGTTTAAAATGTGGTTTGGATCAATTGTGTAAAAACCCTTGTTAATTATGATGATGATGGATTAACTTGATGGTTATGACAGGTTAATTGTTTTTTAAGTCAATTAGATCATTAATTTGATGGTTGATGATTAACTTGATGGTTATGGCAGGTTAATTGTTTTTTAAGTCACTTAGATCATTATTTTGATGGTTTGTTCTTGCTTTGTATGTTTGTTCTTTGGTTCAGGGGTTTCTCCTGCTCCTTTTTTTTATTGATTCATTCAATTACTTAAAAAAAAGGTTATTTAAACAAAAATGTTGAATTTCTTATTGGTATATTCCCTTATGTTAATCACTTTGTTACTCCATGGTTAATTTCAGTGGGAAAGGAGAAAGGACAACACCTACTCACAGGACCAGATTGATGAAGTACGCGCTGAATGGGCAGGCTTTCTGGTGCGCTATATGTAGATCCAATACGTACTCCTCACTTCCCTAAGTCTGCTGGCTGGGTTTAACAAGCATTTTTTGGTAAATATTTTGTATAGCTAACTGGCTAGGCTGTGTAGACATGCAATATTATGATGGGAGCAGTTCATTGACTAGCTAATCTTGCAAAGTCAGATATTTTGGTATTTATATGGCTGACTTTGCACGATTACTTAGGTTAGACCATGTCATCCCTAGCTTTATAGTTTTTGTAATCAACAAGTACTTTTTGTAGTTATCAAGTTACTTATAATTTTTTGGGCTATACATTAATTGGCAAGGGATGTGTGAATGGGTTTGTTATCATGATCGACTTTGTAAACTCCAATTCCAATTTAATGAATTCATGGATCTTTTTGAGTTACCAATATTTGTGGATTACTTTGGATGCAACAAGCAGGGATTTAGTGGGATTTAATTCCAATTGGATATGCAAGCAGGGAATTAATGGGGATTCAATTGGATGTAAGCAGGGATATTAAAATGTGAATCAAACAAACAACAGTTTTCAATTTAAAAAAATTATGTTAATTAATCATAGACAACGGTTTTAGTTAAATAACCATTGTATAACACACCTACTAACAACAGTTAAAACGTTTAGGGTTTAGGATTAACCAAAAAATTGATGTGTATCATCTATCTATACAACATTTTTGAAAAAAAATTACTTGTCATACACATAACTTAACATCACATATAGTTAAAAAAAGTTGTGGAAAAAATGATTACCCAACGGTTTTAAGATATAAAATGATATGTATAAGTAATTAAAATAACATGTTTTAGTAAAAACTGTTGTTGAGTTTCTTATGTACAAACATCATGTCGGTTTTATACTTAATTATGCAACGGTGTTTCTTAAAACGGATGTTTAATAATACTTTGGACAACATTTATATCATATAAGTATTGTCTAATCTTTACTAATACAATTGTTTTGTATCTATAAACGTTGTGTATTGGGTTTCAACACAACTGTTTAAGATGAATATTTGACATTTTGGTGGATACTAGACAACAGTTTTAAATTATAACTGTTGTATTAATCCATTTAGACAACGGGTTTTTACCGTTGTGTAAATATACTATAGTCGTCACTCGCCTAGACGACGGAATTTTGGGTAAATAGACAACGGTTTTTCACCGTTGTCTATTTACATTATTGTAGTAGTGAAATTTCTAATATGCTCAAAAGCTGACTCGGCTTCGCCTTGCTTCATACCAGCTAGGTCTGTGATGGAGACCTCCCTCTCCGGCCGGTAGAAATACTTGTGGAACATTTCTTCTAGCTTGAACCATCTCCTAATCGAGTTCAGCCGTAAGGCCATGAACCAAAATAAGGCAGGTCCAATCAAAGAGCTAGCAAATCAACATTTTCAACTTCAGCCATTAATTTATGGCGTATTCGCCGCATTGAGTGGTAAAACGGTCAATGTGCTCTATCGTCGAAGCACTATTGATACCATTAAGCAGTGAAAAGTTGGGAGTCCTAAAACCTCTCAGAAAGTCATAGTTCTAGATTTCAGGCAAAAGAAGTTGGGTGTATGCCAGCATTTGACACCATTCCAAGTAACATTATCGCGATCTCTGCCTTAGTCAAATTTTGTTCTCTTGGCATGAAATCTCTTCCTGGCTCATCATGCTTGCCATATGACCGTTGCTGCTGGCGCTGCTGCCTCCATCCTCCACCACCGTTGTAGTGGTCATGCCTATACGACCTTGGCTCAACTCGCAGTGCCTGAATTGCTTCTTCTGATTGAAAATCTCGGCTTAACCCATCTCTGTCGCTGATTGTCTGAATTCAGCTGAGAGAGAGAGAGAGAAGCCATGTTGGCTTAACCCGTCTCCGACACACTCCAACTGCCAACCCGATAGATGCTGGCTCGCTGCGATCGATGGTTGTGCGAGCTGTGGCAGTTTGAGCCCCAACCTGCCCGATGCCTAGTCCTAGGTCCCATTAGGCGTGCCAAATCTGTTTCAACTAAAAAATGGGACCTCTAATGCCATGTAAGCGAAGAGGTGCGAGCGTGCCACCGTCCTTAGAGGACGGAATAAAAATAGGGAAAGCCTCGGCCGAGATAAATGGCCTGAGGTTTGGATCAGACGATTATGGGCCGAGATTCTTTTGCTATGACTTCACTCAATCTATGTAAAGTTGGACTCGGTGTGTAAACTCAAAAGTGGTTGATATCGGGATCAATTCAGACTAACTCAAATAAAAGCAAATAACTTTAAAGCGAAAAATAAGAAAAATATGATGTGGGTGAGATTGGTAACCAATGGTAGTTCTTGCCACAAATCTGACCATATCCTTTGAAAATAAAAACGATAACCAAAATAAGAATTGGCAAAGAGCAAATTTGATTAAAAAATGACTTTTTCTCACTGGGTAATAACCTAAACGCAAAGATAATTAACCTCTTAAATGCCACTAAAATCCTAATAGTTTAGGAGGGTAAGAGACTAGTCAAACGTATGCATAAATAAATATGCATTCATATCAACATTCAGAGTAAAGGGTAAATTCCTTTCACACTACTCATGGTTGAAAGCCTACATAAAAGGAAAATAGGAAACATGGTAAAAACTATTAAATGACAATAAAACTTTCACTATTTCAGTCCATAAAAGGGACACTGTAAATCACTTGAAAATCAAACAGAAAGCAACAAGGATGATAATAATAGATTGACGTACAACTACCTAAAAACTTTAAGAAAAATCGATTGAGAAGACTATGATCTGAATATTCAGGAAATGTTTTTTGGGATTCGAGTTTGTTTTTTTTGGGGGTTATTGATGATCCTTGAATCTTCTAAAAAATTCTCTTTTATATTGGGGTTTGTGGCTAGGGTTTGCCAATGTTCCTCTTCAAAAGGGTTCCACGTTAAGGGCACGTAATCCCACTTTTCCCTTTCAGCTCTTCACCTAACTTTGTACTATTCCAGCTGCTTTTTGTGCCACACATGTCCTTTCTCGGCCTGAGATAGTGATATTTGTTGTGCTGCTCTTGGGTGACATCACTTTTTATTCCTTTTGTCTCTTGATCTGCATGACCGGAAGTATTGGATGGCTAATTGTATACATAGTAACTGAAGCGAGGCCAAGAAAAGTAGCAAGGCCGAGAAATGGTTTTCTCAGCCAAGAGTTTGACTACCTTGACTTTTGTGGTCCTCTTCGCGATTTTTTAGGAAGTGACACGTGGCAGTCCTTTTGGGCTTGGTACCAACAGTCACTTTGTATTTTGACTTTTGTCATACCATACAACTGAGATATAGTGGGTGCATTTACGATGTGAGAGACTAATGAAAAGTCATATTCTCTTTTTGCTATCGTTTGCTTCTATCATCTCTCTTGGTTTTATTAGTTAGATTTGTGTGAGAATATTATTAGGTTATTTTTATTCGAGGTTTACAAACAAAGTAGAGCCATTATCAGGTCTGACCGTGCTATGGTTCCTCGTAGCTTTTCAAAATTCTTCCTTAATTACATGGTTTGGGTTTTATCCGTTTAAGAAGATATGTGCTCTAATAATCCTTGTTCTCCCTTTCCCAAAGAAATGGACATGTGGAAATTGAGGATAACTAGATAAAACTTGGTAGGACTCTAAAACCATAACAACAACCAAAAGCGTAGTCTTAAGTGGTTAACCTAGCTAATTGCATCCATATCCTATGTTTGCTTTTTCTCTACTTGTTAATGCTTTAACTTTTAATCTTAGACTTGGAAAAAAAAATAAAAAATCTTAGCCATGAATTTATTGTCTAAGGGTATGAAGAAAAAAAAAAAAAAAAACTAAATTTGTATCACCTTTGGGGGTGAATAGAATTACATAAATACTTAGATTTAAATTCCACGGTTAAGCAAGACAAACAAAAATTCCAAAATCCTAGCTGTTATACTCCATTAGGTATAGTAATTAATGTACAACTCTACTACAATTGTATATTAGTGGGTTTCCTTATAGTAATAGGTTAAGAAGAGGACATGAAAAAAGGTTAATTAAGGCGATTTTAAATGAAAAAAAAAACATGTTTATTAGTCTTTTTAAAAATAACTTTTAGAAATAAAACTAAAAAATGGGGTTTTTTCTAAATGATAAAACATTGTTTTTGTCCTTTTCTTCATACCTGTTTTTATTTCTCAGTCTCAACCTAGCCATTCAATTATTATATTCGACCACAATCTATTTGTTAGACTTATTTGTTCATATATGATTTTGTGTCTTATGCAATGTACATAGAACCCAATTTTTTTTTTTAAACCTACGTTAGTATGTTACTAAAAACTAAGCCCAGCCCACCGTGATAAAAAAAAAAAAACTAAATTTGTTGTAAATATATTATTATGTGTGGCTATTCCTGTAATTAGTTGTAGGGGCATACTAGTAAATATTCAAAACCTAGTAAACCCTACCTCTATATAAGGATATTTATAAGATGAATGAAAGAGACAGATCATATTCTCTCTGCCTCCTTTTTTCACAAACCCTATTTTCTACATATTTTTACAATACGTTATCAGCACGAAAAGCTCTTTGGATTGTGGATCGCTAAACGAAAGAGGATCATCATTCAATTTGTTCTTTAACCAAGTAGGTTTTATAAAACAATTTTATGTTCATGTTTTAAAACCTTGATTGATTGAAAAATTCTCCATGAAGCATGAACTCTAAATTTATGTGATTGATTTATTTAGGATTATATATTTTATACATGCTTCCTTGAATTGAATGATTAAATAATAATAAAAAGAGAAAGAATTTTTGGGTGATCGGAAAACCACCCTGAGCAGCAGCCCCGCTGCCTCTGCCCACTAGGCAGCCCACGCAGGCGCAGCGGTCACATCACACCGCTGCCACGCGGACGCCACGTCAACTGCCATGCGGACGCCACGTCAGCTACCACATGGACTCCACGTAGGCAGCCACCAAGCTGCCACGTCAGCGCCACTCGCACGCTGACACATGACGAGCCTCCTGAAACTTTGTAAAAATGAGATTTTAATTCTTGCCATGCCTGGGATTTGAACCCAGGACCTCTTGTGCACCACCTTGCACCTTAACCACTGTGCTACTAATGGTTTCTTGTTAATATACAAACCATTTAATATATATACTCTAAATGCCAGAAACTTTTATTCAAAAAATTTTGTGATTTTTTTTTGTTCTACTTGGGTATATGAATATTTTACTTGTTTAAATTTTTGCATTAGACTATATGTGTAGAAATTGCAGATAATTAATGAACCAGTAGTTCATACATAAATATTGAACCTGTAGCCTCAATGATGCTATATAAGGAACCTGAAGTTTCCTGCATAAATTCACCATACATGATAAAACCAGTAGATTTTACATGTCTATACCATGTTATAGAACTTGAAGTTCTTGTTTGTTGCTTATGGATGTTATTACCCAAAACACTAATTATGATTATTTGTTCTTTTCAACCAAAGAATGTCAAATCTCAACAAGCTTGATTTTGTCGCTTTGGAAGTTTCCGGAAGAAACTATCTAAAGTGGATTCAAGATGTTAAGCTTTATTTGACTGCCAAGAATATGAGGTCAACAATCAATGCAGACAATGTTATTGCAGAGTCTCTTAAGGCAAGTGTCATGATCTTTATTAGGAAGCATATGGAGGAAGCACTCCAAGTTGAGTACCTCGCTGAAGAGGATCCACGAGCTCTTTGGGTCGCTCTGGAAGAGCGGTTTGACCATCAAAAGACCATTTTCTTGCCTGAAGCAAGACATGATTGGCAGAACATCCGTTTCCAGGATTTCAAATCCGTGAATGAGTATAATTCGGAGATCTGCCGGATCCGATCACTCCTTAAATTTTGTGGGGAGGAGCTCACCGAAGCTGACCTATTGGAGAAGACTTTATCCACCTTCTCTGCCTCCTGTTTGGTCCTGCAGCAACAATACAGGGAGAGGAATTTTACCAAGTTCTCAGCATTGATCACCACTCTGTTGCTCGCTGAAAAGAACAACAACTTATTAATGAGAAATGATCAAGCCCGACCTGTCGGTACTAAAGCAGCACCATTGCCTGAAGCAAATGCTGTTGCTCATCGCGATTCAAACCTCGAAAGAGGATACCGAGGTCATGGAAAGGGCACAAAGTCCGACCGCCCGAGATAAGGAAGGAAAGGTTCTCAGAGGAATGGCCTGTATGACCAAGGCCAATGTGGCCATGGCCCACGTGGTAGGAACCACGGTCCCTCAGCCCCAAGAACTTGAAATGAGAGGAACACTGGTCCGGCCCGTCGCCACCAGAATCAGAATTAGAATAATCTCTCTTACCGATGTGGAGGAATTGATCACTGGTCCCGCACCTGCCATGCATCAGCGCAAGCTGCAGATGAGTATCACGCCAGTCGCGGAACTCGAGAGACCAACCTCGTTGAGGAATCATTTCATATGGATACCACCCTAGAGGTCACTGATTTCCAGGCTGAATCTGGACACTTCGAGGACTAGAAACTCGATGACATAGATATGATTGGCAGTTGTGCCGTATTTATTTTCTGGATAATGTTTCTTATTCGGATTATTTTGGTGATTTATAACTTGGATTATTTGTTCTGGAAATTTGGTTATACTCGAATATGATTTAATTCAATAATGTTATTCATACATGTGATCCATTGAATTAAATTTATGAATAAGCATGTTTAGTGGGGAAGTTTGTTGTCTGGCAGACAGTGCTACTACGCACACTATACTCAAAGATTGGAAGTATTTTTCAAACTTATTGCTTACTCATACCTCTGTGACAACCATATCAGGCCAATCCAACCTGATAGAGGGCCATGGCAAAGCCCATTTTTATGTTGTCCAATGGTACTGAATTACCATTAATAAGGCCTTATATTCTCCAAGTTCCAGAAGAACGTTGTTGAGTTTTAAGGATATTCGAGCCAACGGTTATCACGTTGAAACCACTGAGGAAAATGAAGTGGAATATCTTTGCATAACCTCCAATTTGTATGGCCAGAAGCGTACATTGGAGAAATTGAAATGTCTCTCGAACGGTCTCTACATGACCACCATTAGATCGATTGAGGCCAATCATATAGTTAACCAGAAGTTAACCAATTCGAGCAGTTTTTTCTATGGCATGACCGGTTGGGATACCCAGGTCAAAGTATGATGCGCCGTATCCTCAATTCATCACACGGGTATCCCCTTACTAATAAGGGTCTCACTATGCCAAACTTGCTCGCTCAGAAAGTTGAATACTAGACCATCATATGCAAAGACTAGTAAATACTCCATCATTTTCCTGTAAAGGATACAAGAGAATATTTGTGGACCTATCCAACCATCATGCGGACCATTTAAATATTTCATGGTTTTGGTTGATGCATCGAAAAACTGATCACATATTACACTATTGTCCACAAGAAACGCTGCTTTTGTTAAACTTCTCGCCCAGAAGGCTCACCACACGAATTATCCTATAAAGTCCAGAAGACTTGATAATGCAGGAGAGTTTACATCGAAAACTTTCGATGAATATTGCATGTCCCTTGGGATTAATGTTGAACATCGAGTTCCCCATGTTCACACCCAGAATGGTCTCGCAGAAGCGTTCATTAAAAGATTACAAATGATCGCACGAACCTTGGTTATGCGCACCAAGCTTCCACTTTCTGCGTGAGGCTATGCAATCTTGCATGCAGCCATGTTGGTCCGGTTGAGGCCCACTGCTACCCAACCTTACTCCGCGTTACAGCTGGTGACTGGGTATGAACCTGACGTTTCGTACTTACGCGCATTTGGGTATGCAGTTTACGTGCCAGTTGCGCCGCTACAACGTACCAAAATGAGTCCTCAACGAACGATGGGCATATATGTCGATTATGAATCCCCATCTATTATACACATTTTAGAGCCCTTGACAGGCGATCTCTTTACCGCCAAATTTGCAGATTGTCACTTTGATGAGACAGTCTTCCCGCCGTTAGGGGGAGATAAGAACGTCACCGTTCCTGAAGAATGACGTGAATTGACATGGAATGTCCCCACTATATCTCCTCTCGATCCCCAAACCGCACAATGTGATAGCGAAGTGCGGAGAATTCTAGATCTACAGAGTATAATACATAATATGCCAGACGCATTCTCTGATCTAGCTATAGTGACGAGATCACATATACCTGCTACAAACGTGCCTGCAAGGATATCCGTCCCCGAAGGACGTGTCGTCCCAGGAGGACGTGTCGTCTCAGATGGACGAAGTACAGCCATAGCGGCTAACCAGTCATATGTCCCTGCCTAGAAGTGAGGTTGACCACTAGGTTCGATGGACTCTTATCCCCGGAAGAGGATACATTTGGCACAAACGAGTCCCCTTGACATCGCGATCTCAATCGATCCATCTCACGAAATAGTTCCGGATTATGGGTCCGTCCCAGAAGAAACGGCGTTGGGGGACGCTCCAATGTTTGAACCTACTCCCGAGAACATAGAGATCTCTATAAATTATGCATGTTTAAGTGAGCTCTGGAATCGAAAAGAGATTATAATCGATGATATATTTGTATTCGCGGTAGCTACCGAAATTATAACTAACGATGACATCGAACCTCACTCCGTTGATGAATGTCAACGTCGAGACGACTGGCCAAAATGGAAAGAAGCAATCCAGGTCGAATTAGATTCCTTGACAAAGAGAAAGGTGTTTGGGCCTGTCGTTTCTACACCTTCCCCATGTTAAACCTGTAGAATTTAAATGGGTATTTGTAAAGAAGCGTAATGAGAAAAACGAGATTGTGAGATACAAGGCTCGTCTAGTGGCGCAAGGATTTTCTCAACGCCCTGAGATTGATTACGATGAAGTGTATTCCCCCGTAATGGACGTCATAACGTTCCGCTACCTTATCAGTTTGGTAGTTTCCGAAAAACTGAGTATGCAGCTTATGGATGTAGTCACTGTTTATCTCTATGGAGATCTTGATACATAAATATATATATGAAAGTTCCCGAAGGACTTAAGATACCCGATGCAAATAGTTCCAGACCACGGAACACGCTTTTCATTAGTTTGAGGCGTTCACTTTATGGATTGAAACAATCTGGACGGAGGTGGTATAACCGTCTAAGTGAGTATTTGATCGATATGGGATATGTGAATAATGTTCTATGCCCTTGCGTGTTTATTAAGAACAAGTTTCGGTTTTGCTATTATAGTTGTTTATGTCGATGACATGAATCTAATTGGTACTCCTGAAGAGATCAAGGAAACAACTAAACACCTGAAGTTGGAATTCGAGATGAAAGATCTTGGGAGAACGAATTTCTGTCTCGGCCTGGAGCTCGAGCACCGTGCAGATGGAATTCTAGTCCATCAATCGAATTACATCCAGAAGATGTTAAGGCGCTTTAATGAGGATAAAGCGAAGCTTTCTAGCACGCCCATGATCGTCCGTAGTCTAGATTCTAAGAAGGATCCGTTTCGTCCCGCAGATGATAACGAAGAAATATTGGCACCAGAAGTCTCATATCTAAGTGCAATAGGCGCATTATTGTACTTGACTCAATGTATTAGACCATACATCTCATTCTCTGTGAACTTGTTAGCTAGATATAGCTTTGCGCCAACACCCCGCCACTGGAATGGCATAAAAGACATTTTCCGCTACCTTAGAGTTACGACGGATATGAGCTTATTCTATCCCTATGCATCAAGGAATGGATCGAACCCCTCGATCCTCGAAATGATGCCCGCCTTGTTGGAAATGCTGACGCCTGGTATCTATCAGACCCACACAAGGCATGTTCCCGAATTGGTTATGTCTTTACCATTGGGAATACAGCAATATCTTGGAGGTCTAGGAAACAGATCCTTGTTGCTACCTCTTCAAATCATGCTGAGATTCTAACCCTTCACGAAATAATTCGTGAATGTATATGGCTAAGAGCAGTTTTCAAGCATGTTCGAACTACGTGTGGGGCTGCATTCCACCACTGATGAACCAACGATTATCTATGAGGATAATGCCGCTTGCATCCAACAGATGAAGACGGATTTCATCAAAGGAGACAACACCAAGCATGTTGCACTGAAGTTCTTCTTCAATCAACAGCAACAAGAGCATCAGATGATTGAAGTCAAGCAGATCCGATCTCAAGACAACCATGCAGACCTCTTCACCAAGTCACTGCCAAAGTCCACGTTCTTGATGCATGTTCGAGGTATTGGTTCGCATAGATTGGCTGATTTACCCAGTATGTAGTCTTCAGGAGGAGTCGATATCAGGGGGAATATCCCGAAGTATACTCGCTGACCATCATGTACTATTTTGTCCTTCGTCTAGGGTCATTTTGTCCCACTGGGTTTTATTACCTGGCAAGGTTTTAATGAGGCACATCTTGGCATGATCACCCTACTCATACTACATCCTAAAGATGTGTTGATATGATATATATGCATTTGCTAATCTTTTCCCTTCGACCACAGGTTTTTCCCATTGGGTTTACCGGGCAAGGTTTTGGTATAGCAACTCTAATGCACCCCGCTCCCATAGACATACTATCTGCTTATGATCCAGAAGATATGACTTCACCTACTTTCGAGGTTCTGATGCGACTACTCCACACTTACGCGCGTTGCACTCTTTTTCCTTCGACCAGGGTTGTTTTTGTTCCCACAGGGTTTTTATTACCTAGTAAGGTTTTAACGAAGCAACTTAGAAGCGCATAGCAGAGACAACACTAATAACATGGAATATCCAAGAAGGAGTGTTGTAAATATATTATTATGTGTAACTATTCCTGTAATTAGTTGTAGGAGCATATTAGTAAATATTCAAAACCTAGTAAATCCTACCTCTATATAAGGATATTTATAAGATGATTGAAAGAGACAGATCATTTTCTCTCTGCCTCTTTTTTTCACAAATCATATTTTCTACATACTTTTACAACAAATTATTATTATTATTATTATTATTATTATTATTATTATTTTAATTCTTATTAATTGCATATTGCTGCATTTCCTCGTACCGTCGAGGAGTTTTTCAGCCCACCCCAGTTTCAAATTCTGGATTCGCCCTGGTGTTATGCTACAATCTGCTCGTTGTCTCTCTCTACTTGGTGATCTTGGTAAGCTTCTTTTCTCTGTTTGTGTCTCTTCCAATTTGAATTTCAAGTTAAATACATTTTGGGTTTTAAAGCTGCACAATAAATTCTGGTCATTGGGTTTTCTTCATTTAGTTTAATGATTTTGTTTTAATTTTCTTCCTTTAGTGGTTTTTTCTGTGCGTTTTTCATAGCAGGTTTTGCTGTGCATTGAGTTTTGGCTTGCTTGATTTATTATTTTGGGCTTGTGCAGCTATATACTATTTGGAAAATCTTTTATTTATTCGAAGGTTCCTTCTTTTAGCGTTCAGAGTCAGCTGACTGTTTACATTTCTTGATATGGGTCTCTCTCTTATTCATGTAATATACATTTCTAGAATTTGGGCATTGTTTTTGGTTCCTCAACATTGAGTATCTGCTAATTGAATTATTTGTGTTGATATGAGTTCCAACATATTTGAAGAAGGTGAGATATTCAATTCCTAGATAAAAATTCTTTGTTTTTTTCTTGGTCAGTATTCTGGCAGTGCAGGGTATAGGCTTGACTTGTAAGGTTCCTTCACATTAATCTCTCAAAATTAAAGAGAACAAGTCGTGGATTCAAGCTTAGGCTATGCCCCTTAATTGCTTAGAAAGATATCCTTTAGGGTATGTTAAGAATTGATACATCAATTTGGCTCCAGAAAGCTCTATTTATATTTGAGGGAATAAAGCATACTACAGAGCTTTGTTTCACAACTTGTTATTTCTTTGTTATCTACTTAGAATGACATGCACGTAGATGAATGTGTTTTGATGGGTGCCAATTTTGTATGGTTGAGTTTACTACTATGAATGTTCAGTAGTTACCTAGTCAGTAATTAAACTTCACTAGCAGCTGGGAGTCATAATTGTATTCCTCTCAAAGAAACCTAGTTAGTAGTGTGGCATCTTGCAGTAATCTAAATTTATTTGATGGTATGGAACAGAGAAATGTTATTCTATGGACATCCATGATTGATTCCTATGTTGAAAATGGGTGCCTATATGAGGCACTTGGTGCGATAAGGTTAATGCTTTCAATGCACAAAATATTTTAGATTGCATGTGGTTACATAGATATGTATAACCTCTTGTGAAAAGAAAAAAAATAAATGTATGATAGTTGTTGCATATATCACTGACTTGATAATAGTATACTTCCAGGTTGTCAAATATTGGGTATTGGGTTCGGGTCTCAGGTATCGAGTATCAAGTCCCGAGACTCGGGACCCAAGTGTGAGTCTAGATCTTGGTATAAACAAGTAATTGAAAAAAAAAATGTTTTCAAGTATATCAACCAAACAAATTTTCAAAATTTAAAAAAAAATTCAAATTTTATACCAAACAAGTTTTCAAATTTTAAAAACTTTTATGTTAAAATTCAAATTCTAAAAAAGAATCCTAATTTTTTAAAATAGTTTTTGAATAGGATACCAAACAAGGCCTCAGCTTCCCAAGTCTAAAATAAGCAGAAAGAGCAAGGAAGATGAAGCTGAACGTGGACGTGTTGAGATACCTCACTAAAGATGATTTTAGGGTTCTAACTGCTGTGGAAATGGGAATGAGAAATGAAAATGTCTCTACTATTCTTTTATTGAAATCTTTTAAATTTCTCACCATAGCTTACCTTAATTATCATTATATATGTATATGTGTCTATATTAACTCTTCATATCCTTTTTTCAGCATGAACTCGTACCCTCTGAACTGGTGGAGCGCATAGCTTCGCTCAAGTATGCATTTAGTTTTTTGTTTTCCCCTTCATGTTGAATTTGAAATTGTCCATCTTTATTTTTATTTTTTGTAACTCTTGTCTAATCCTTAAATTTATAGGCATGGGGGCACTTATAAAGTTCTCAAGAATCTACTCAAGCATAAGCTCTTGCACCATGACTCTTCTAAATGTACTATAAATAATGTTATTATAACAATCAAGAATAATTGTTTTTAATTCCTCTCACTTTCTTTGTTATTATGTGCATCCAGATGATGGGTTTCGGCTCACCTATCTTGGTTATGATTTTCTTGCAATTAAGACTATGGTCAACCGCGGAGTCTTTGTGTCTGTTGGTTGTCAAATTGGAGTAGGAAAAGAGTCTGGTACCATTTTTTTTTTCCTTTCTAATTCATAGAACACATGCTGGTGCCTGGTTGTGGTACTATATTCCAATATTACTTTGTCACTATTCTCCATAAAATTTATTTTTTTCCAGATATCTTTGAGGTGGCCACGGAAGATGGTACAGTGCTGGCAATGAAGTTGCACAGGCTTGGTAGGGTTTCTTTTAGAGCTGTCAAATCTAAGCGTGATTACTTAAAACATCGTAGCAGTTATAATTGGCTTTACTTGTCCCGCCTTGCTGCACTCAAAGAGTTTGCTTTTATGAAGGTTCTTTTTCTCTATATTTGGCATTTTTATTTCTGTGTATTGTCCCTGTTGTGTGTTTATCATGTTGATTTTTTCTTTACACTGTTGCTCTACTTGAGCAGGCTTTAGAAGAGCATGGTTTTCCTGTTCCAAATGCTGTGGATTGTAACAGGCATTGTGTGATTATGTCACTTGTACAAGGCTACCCACTGTAAGTTTCTTCTTTTTAAAAATTCCATTTCAAATAATTGAATGAGAAAGGAATAGCATTCTACACAATGGAGTTACAAGATACAGTGTTTTCCTTGTGTGTTTCCTTTGGAACTAGCTTGCTTAAGAAAAAAAAAATTAATCTATGATTACGCTGTTTCATGGACCTATGAAATTTATTCTGTCCAATGCAGTGTGCAGGTGAAGCAATTGCAAAATCCAGAGATGGTTTTTGAAATAATCTTTGGACTCGTTGTTCGTCTGGCAGAACATGGTTTAATTCACTGCGACTTCAATGAATTTAACATTATGGTATGCATTTGAGGCTGTCTCTGGAATAGCATCTTTGGAACTTCTAGGTTGCATTATGTTTCATACTCATGTCATTGTGTTTCCTTCTTCTGCTCTCACTCAAAAGAGTTTTTTCTATATGGTTGTATTGGTAATACAGTTAATATATACAGTCCAAATGCCTCATTGGCTTCCTATTTCCATTCATTGTTAAACTTGTAATTATTTTCCAATTTCTCTTCTTTTAGATTGATGATGACGAGAAGGTCACCATGATTGATTTTCCACAAATGGTTTCTGTATCACATCATAATGCACAGATGTAAGAAGCTCTGTTACTTACAAATACCAGTCATCTTTTCATACTGTTTATTGTCAGAAGTCAATTGTCATAGTGATATACACCTTTCCAAGTTTATCAGATATCATATTTTCATTCTATGAAGTTTCCATGTTTCAGGTACTTTGACCGTGATGTTGAATGCATTTTTAAGTTTTTCAGAAAGAGGCCTGTTTTTTAATTTTGTTAAAACTATTGTGAAATTTTTAAGCCAAATGCAAGTGATTTTAGTTTTCTGGATGTCTATAACATTCAAGGTTGCAAAACCCCCGAAAAGCATTTCAAGTTGGCTTGAAGAAATGCATACAGATGATATTTGTCGCTATTTTAATAGTATACAGCGAACTTAAAAACAATACTGAATATGTGAAATATTTACTTGGTTGCATGAATTTATGGCTCAAAAACTAATATCAGGATATCTATATATCTATATAATGTGCATTGAAGAACTAACTAGGTTGGTCGGTACACTGATTACCTGGATTGTGGGTTGAGTTGGTACGTGGAATGGGCACATATACGGGATATGAAGTTTTTTCCGTACAGGGTGGGGTGCGTAAGGTGTAGGTTCAGTTGGTACGGTATTCTGGGTTGTGGTTCATCTTGTAACTTTATTCTGTATCCATTTCATAATCATATACATAATTACGCATAATTTTTCATTTACAGACAATCAACTAGTATTTATATTTTAATAAAAACCATATAATACATTATTTATAATTAAACTATTTATATTTTATACAGTATTTTTCTAATATTAATTTTTTTTTCCCTGATTTGTTTGTTTCAATTAATAATAGGCATTTCCAATTGTTTTTCCAATTAATAATGCTGTAC
>QANW01007315.1:0-28334 GCA_003254865.1 Dryas drummondii | reverse complement strand
AGAGTAAATGGAGATTTCTTGTGTTTGTTTGTATAATAATAAGAAATTGGGTAGTGGAAAAAGTATCTTTTGATTGTAAAATTTCTCTTATTTGGATAGGCATTCTAGTAAGTTATTCAGAAAAAGAAAAAAAATGGTTCTTATTTGGGCAGTGCTTCTTATTGTGTGCTTGGTTAATCCAGCTTAGTTATATTGTATCTGTTAATAGTACTTGCATTCTTGAATCATACATTGTGAGTTTGTACTTATGCTTTGTTGTAATTCATCGGGATCAGACTTTAGAGCATGATGAGGAAGGTGAAGTAGAGGGCAATATAAGAAACTGTGAAGCAGGTCCAAGTAGTGAACCTGAATATCAAGATGTGAACGACAAGGTAGGTCTTGAATTATTCTGTCTTTATACTGTGCTTTCTACAGAGATTTAACATTTGGCTAGGCCTTGGAGTGTGCTGCCTATCTAACTTTGATAAAACAAATGGACGATTTTATTGAAAATATTTGGTTCGTCCATTTCTTTGATCAAATTTAGATAGGCAAATGATTTCCGATTTGGCTAATTTTTTGCAAGGATGATCTATCAATGAAGATGTAAAAAATAAATTGTTCGGATCGACACAAAACGACTCGTCTAGGCCCCAACAAGGTCATGCCTCAACATAAATAAGTTAAGGTATAACTCAATAGAAGGAGCCTGTATGTGTGTATATATCAGGAAGACTTCATTGTAGGATCCTACAAATAAAATTATTTGTAGGATACCTCATGGGGCCCACTCTCATATATTTTCAACAATCTCGGCGGCATTGCACGCCTTTCCTACTCATGATATATGTAAGGTATAATGAATAAGTAAAAATGCTCCTTGGCAGACATGGGAACATAGATTTCAAAAAAGAATATATGTTTATTTTCTTCTATTAAGCTTAGAAAGAGACTTGAAATGTGAATTGGGGTTGGCTTAGTTGCCCGAGGACAAAAACTCTCCCCTTTACACATCCGGGTTCGAACCCTCTTCCTTCCCCACTGTAATAAATAAATTAAAAAAAAAATGACTTGAATTTCTGAAATTTTATTGTTTTGATGTGTCTAGCAATGATGGATGTGTGAACATTGGGTCAACATATGATCTAATCATCTACTAAACTTGATTTTAAGTTTTTTCTTTTTGTGAAAAGAATTAAGTTGAATGTATAAACTTTGGGATGTCGATGAAATTAATTTATGATAAAAAGTAAATAAAATGTCAAAACTACATAGAACAAATGAGCTTTTGTCTGTCTAGATAAAGTTTAAGGCAATGTACATTGCAATGCATCAAATCACTTGACTTCATTCTATTGAATTTTACTAGTATTATGGTGGGTTTGAGTGAAACCGAGAGAGGCATTTCATTTTGATCTATCAAAATATAGCCTTCTTGAATGAACTTCCCATCTTCATTACAAGTAATCATATAAAGGAATCTCACAGTCTAAAATCTCTAACAAAAGAATAACAAAAATTGATGCAATTGTAGAAATTCTAAATATTAATCCTGCAACTCACCTGTGTGAGAATTGCGTAGAGTGGTAAGGTACTATAGCCGCAAACAAACTGAGCAAATGCTCAGAGAATGGATATTGGCATAATGGCATTCACAAAAGAAAAAAAAAAAAAAAATTCAGATTTATAAAACACAGATATATTAATATATTCCAAAGAATATACACACACACATGAACATGACCTTA
This sequence comes from Dryas drummondii, assembly GCA_003254865.1. Classification (NCBI taxonomy): domain Eukaryota; kingdom Viridiplantae; phylum Streptophyta; class Magnoliopsida; order Rosales; family Rosaceae; genus Dryas; species Dryas drummondii. The sequence goes on along the minus strand of QANW01007315.1, from coordinate 26,604 downwards.
CCCGATAACAAGTCTTGGGATAATATAACTAATGATTCCCATTATGCAGGAATTAAATGAATATTGTACCTCAAAGAGATTGAGGCACCAAATATAATAATAAATCTACCACTTCCACCTTGATTTGCATAAATGTCCAACCAAGTCCCCTTCAATAACAATGTGGTTCTCAGCAACCTCAGGGGCAATTGAGTAAATACATGCTCCAACGGCAACTTAGTGCCAACAGCAAGAAAAAGCTGTAGGACGTACAGAAATCCACATACATATTAAATTCCCTACCCTATGCAGATTTACTCTTTAGATTTGTGGAGTGGAGACAAATGCACAATTTTATAAATCATTGGACATGAATGAAGTTTAAGATTAAACCATACAGATAATCGGATCGGTGGTTTTATCTTTTGGTCATTAATTATGATTTCTATTTGTGAGGTCAAATAAAGGAAAGCAAAAAATCTTATGTTAAAGTGTAATTCATGCTACAATGGCTATTTCTTGTCAAGCAAACATCATTTATATATATATATTAGGAAGACTCCATTGTAGGATCCTACAAATAAAATTATTTGTAGGATACCTCATGGGGCCCACTTCATATATTTTTAACAATCTGAACAATTTATTTTTTAAATCTCTATTCATTGATCATTCTTGCAAAAAATTAGTTAAATCAGAAATCATTTGCCTATCTAACTTTGATTAAACAAATAGACGAACTAAAAATTTTCGATAAAACTGTTAATTTGTTTATTTGATTAAACTTGATTGTGATCAATGGCATGGACGCCTATGTTCTTGGTCCATTATGGGTCTTCCAACTTTGGTTGCTAGTCTATTTGATATTTTACCAATGAACAAAGTCCTTGCCCATGCTTTAGTTACGGCCAAGGTACCCAACCACTCGGCCAAGGAGTGTTTCAGATTCTTCTACGAGCTCTCTGGCCATGAAGAAGACCAGTTTGGTACTTGCACTTTTCGTGCCCTCAGCCTTCCTTATGATCAAAGCTATTTAGATCGCCTCCGGAACCTTTGGGAAAGCTTCCTACTTCCCCATGACTTGCAATTGGGGGGTTTTAAAAAGCAGGGTTCAAAGATTGGGGCTGAAGTTTACAATCCTCAGTTCGTTGCCCATCAGTTTGGGTTCGTTCAGTATTGCCTGAAACCCCTACATTTGTCCTTTAACCGCTTGAGCTCTTGGCGGTGTCTCTTCCGCCAATACTCACAATGCTCACAATGCTTTGGCTTTGGTTTTGGTTGCTCGGTCGCTTTCGACCGAGGCTACCTCACAGTTCACATCATGGTGGGAAGAGTTTGTTAGAGAGAAGTTCATGCAGCTAGTCCTCTTTAAGGGGTTCTTTGTAGGGCCCACTTCTTGTTGTAGTTCAATAATCAAAACTATCTACTTTTTAAGTCTTATCATTCTTACAAAAAAAAAAATTAGATAAATCAGACACCATTTAGACACTTAATTGTTACAATATAAATAGACAAACATATTGTTTTAGATAAACACTAAAATTATCTCCATTTAATCAAATGATTGATTAAATAGTTAAATAATATATGATAAATACTAAAATAAAGACATAAACATAGACAATTCTGATCATCGATATGCATTTAAGAGATTATTATTGAAAGTTCCCTTTATGTACGTACCATATATATATATATTATGTATCAGACTTTATGCAAAATAATTAAATAAAAAATTAAAATTAAATACCAAATACCAAATATAACTAAATTGTTATTCGCTTCTATGGCAAAGTCCTACACTGTAACATAACTAATAATTTTGACAACAAAAATTTAATCCTTAATCGAATATATATGTTAAATTTTTTTATTAAATTAATATATAATTTGAAATTTACTNTTTGGCTTTTTATTATATTTATTTAATTCTGAATTATTGCTAAATTATTGTTTTTTTTTTTTTGTCTGATCGTTTTATTGTTATTTTTCTAATTAATTGCTAATTAATTGCTATTTGTCTTATCCTTATATTTTCTTTTCCTAAATGATTATTGTTTCATCTTTTCCTTAAATTGTCTTTTTCTTACTACTCCCTTGGTAAGTCTGGTTACATATTGGGTAAGTGTGATTACATACACGGTAAGTGTAATTACATATTCAATAACTGTGATTATATATATACAATTATGTGTCTAAATAGTCTTCGATTTGTCTGATTTTTTGCATAGGTGATCCTTAAAGAGAAACTTAAATAATAGACGGCTTTGATCATTGAACTCTAATGTGAAGCGGTCCTCACAAAGAATTGTATAATAGACTTATTTAAATGATTAATGAAAGTTTAAGGGACTAATGTAAGAGTCTTTATATATGCATAATAATTATAGAATGCTATACTATTCCCACCTCAATGTCCTATTTTTTCACTCACCCTATAATTACACCCCTTTAAATTTTAAGAAATAATAATCATCTTTTTTTCACCCGCCAATGTCCTAAAATACCCTTACTAATAAACACTTTTTCCACCAAATTTCTTTCTCCATATTTTCTTTCTTCCATAAACCATAAACTCTATTCACCCACCAAATTTTGAACCAATATACAACCTCATACATACTCCTAGATCAAATAGGAAGAGACTGAGAGAGGAGGGGGTAGGTTAAATAAACCCATAAATTGTAACTTTCTAATGTTCCCAAGAACTTTTATATTAGGGTGTGATTATGAATAAGAGAAGATCAAACAAAACAATTAGAAAAACAAGGGGAATTTGGGAATATGAATGATTGAGACAAAATCATATATTGGAAACAATATTTTAGGGTCAGATTGTGAATATTACTCTGCATAAGAAAAAAAGAAAAGAAATTATTGTTCATGAATCTAAAGTGGTTTTCCTTGTATATTAAAGTGTGGAATATGAAGAGAAGATGAAATGAGTTTAGGTGGGTGTAGAGAAGTGGATGGGTAAAATATCTTTTGTTTACATAAGTCTTTAGAAGTCATTTCACAAAAATTAAACAAGTGATTAATATCTTTATAAAATGGTAGGTGGGAAAATAGGACATAGGGGTGGGAATAGTAACACTCTAATTATATAGTATGTAGTCTTCTTTATGAGATCTCTTGTAGGATCCATTTTGCATTGTAGTTCAATGATAAAAATCTTATATGTAATAGTTCTTTATTCAATGATCATCCTCACAAAAAATTTGATTAATCGGACACAATCTAGATACTTAATTGTAACAAAATAAATAGACATACATAGTATTTCCGATAAACACTAAAATTATCACCATCTAATCAAATGGTTAAATAGTCTCCTATTTGTCTAATTTTTTTGTATAAGTGATCATTGAATGGAGACTTAAAAATAGAGAACTCCAATCATCAAACTATAAAGTAGAGTTGGTCACACAAAGAATCCTCTTATAAACTTATATAAATGATTAATCAAAGAGTGAAAACTTCCTCTATTTAAAGGACTCACATACCTTATATAAAATAATTAAATTGTATATCCCCTCCAAGGGGTTCTTTGTAGGGCCGGCCCACTTCGTATTGCAATTTAACAATCAAACCGTTAACTTTTTAAATCTTCTTTCAATGATCATTCTTACAAAAAATCAAATAAATCGGACACAATTTAATAATTATGACAGATGCTTAATTATGACGAATAAATAGGACATTGTGTTTTTTATATACACTAAAATTAACACCATATATCCTTCGGTTAAATAGTCTTTGATTTGTCTAATATTTTGCAAAATGCATGAAATTAATAAACTAATAATAAATAAAAAGAAAAACAAGAGCCTGGGAGGATTATCGAAAAGAATACAACACTCTTAGGACAAAACAGAGGAATTACAAGCAAATCCCCTAAATAAACAGAAACGACTTCACTTGTATAATGGCCTATTGCCCCCAGCATGTCGTAGCAAAAGCTCTGGTGACAAATTACAGTAACATATGATATAGTTCCCTAAGGACATCAAGATATATTCTGCAGACATACATCTCAATCACAAATTGCTGAGCCCTACCATGAACTATTTCACTAACTGCACCAGTATGACAAAAAAATAAATGACCCAAGCAAGTCCCAAAGCGAAGTCTTTGGATTCCAACCTGTCATGCAAAGCCCATTACAGAGTCAGAATGCTGTTCAATCACACAGCTGAATTAGATTACAGATGAGGCAAGAATATATACCAAGCTGCTCATTGAAAATAGTCATGTCAGGAATTTTCTTGTCACTATCATCATTATCCCACTCCAGAGCATTCTTGAGAGCTCACATCAATGGTGGGTTTCTCCAGTTTTGGTTCACCACTTACCTTTGCATAAACCTGCAATGTGCAGAAACATCAATCCTCATATCCACATAAATTTAAAGTAACACTGCTAATGCAACTTAATCAACTAAAGAGAAGAAGTAGTATCAAAGACAATTCTTCACCTCAGTCATCATTTCACCAAGCTACCTAACTGTAACTTCATTGTTAGGGTTCCTGAAGAAAACAATATCGCACTACTGGGCAACTTCCTTTGCATACTAAATATTAATTCAATTTATTTTTTATTTTTTTACTTACAAGCATCAACAATTAAGCTTCAATAGCATCCTTTATAAAAACAAAAGTTCTATGAGATTCACCACCATCTACAAGCTTGAGTGGCTCACGACAAAGAAGGTTCTGTAACAGAAGAAAACAGGATTTGATCACACCAAAAATAGCAAATAAATAGGGAAGATTACAACTACTATCACACATACAAGAGGGAAACTAGAGACCCAAAATAAGGAATGGAAATGCATGCAATCTTATAGAGCACGTTACTTTTGTTTCCTTCCCCCTTTCCACATCATAAAGCAAGAGGCAAAAGTGGCATTTCTAATCACCAATGACAGATAAGCGGAGCAACCAACCAGAAACACGAAGCATGACATCACAGTTTTTTTAAAGAAAAAAAAGAGTATAAACCTTGAACAAATCTGGAGTTCCCAACACTACTGCAAAATCCTTCATCAGGCACACCCACCAAACCATGCCAATTAGTCTCAAAGGGCACAGTTTGCAGTGCCTATTGATCATCTAGTCACGGTTTGTGCGGTGGTGCGATTGGGAGGGGTATCCATTGTGACAATGTCACGGTTTACCTAACCGTGAGTCCATTCAGACCGGGTCCCACACCATTCTCATTAGCATACTTCAGCCAAGCTTATATACTTGAGCCAAGCTTGAGCCAAGCTGATATATACAAGTGGCTTAAAGTGGCTTGGTGGACGATGAGACCACTCCAGTTAATGCTCTCATGGTTGTATAACCGTGAAACACTAAATAATATTAAAATATGCCATACTGTGACATGAAAAACATGTACGATGAATTCATGTATTTTGAGTTAAATGACCTTTGCCTTTCACCTTCGGGTATCCGTGCCATACTTTCATTAAATATATAAAACTAATATATATACAATTGCTCATATATTGTTTCATATACAATAATATCAAATAATATATATACTTATAATAATAAGTATGTATTGAACAATTAGTTATTAATAAACTATAATTTTAGCCATTAAAAAAGTATAAATTGCCATGATAAATGATGGATTCAACTTTCACCTGTTTTCTTCGCAATACTGATGAGTCTATAATTACATTAGTTTGTTCAACAAAATAACTTGCCTATTTACATCCAAAATATACCCAATCTAAGTTCACTGATATGATTCCAACCCCTTCCTTACAAGCAATTCACAATCTACACGCTAATGAAAGGGTTGGCATGCTCAAGGAATCAGCTGCCACATATCAATGCCAAAATAAAATTTTTACCCAACAGCTAAGCCAGTCAGTTCTTAAACCCATCATATCACTATGTTCTAGCCAGTCAGTTCCTAAACCCATCATATCACTATGTTCTAGCAATATAATCTATACTTAAGTCCCCACCATCATTTTCACAAAAGGGGCTAGAATTCACCTGTCTAAACCAAAATGCTACCAACACTTATCCAAAAATTTTTGTACATACTTGGATCCAATCATGGGCTGCGAAACTCATCATTTGCTGTGTTCGCATTGTCCACGGCCATATCAGAGACATCGGAACCTATCATCAACATCGGATTGGCACCAACTGGTGGGGTTGCTTGAGCTTCTTTGGTGGCTGAAGCTTTTGACAACATCTGTATCAAAGCCTGCACATCCAGCCCTTGGAGTGCTTGTACCCCTGCACCTGAAATAGCAGCAACTAAAGGATTGTTCAAACGGGCTTCAAATTCAGCCATCTTGTTTCTAAAATATTCATCTCTCTCTCTTGCTTCTTGTTCCTTCCTAGCTGCATCAACTTTGATTCTTTCAACTTCTGCACGCGCTTCTTCTGCTGCTTGACGTGCTTCTTCTGCAGCAATTCGTTGGAGATCACATTGAGCTTGTAACACTTCGACTTGTCGTGACAATCCCCTTCTCTGTGTAACAATTCCAGGTACATCTTTCCATTCAACTCCAACCCCATAGCCGCGGACAGTATTGCGTTTTTCAGGCCCAAATTGCTCTGCATACAACTCATCACGAACATCTGGCGTAATTTCCCTTCCCTTCTCCTGCTCCCTCTGCTCAAGTGCAGTCAACTCATCCTGCATTAAAACAAAAAAGACAACACCACATGCTCAGTTTAGTAGTATTGACATGTGTATATACTATAATCTAATTACTAAGGCACTTACAAAATGTTTAGCGACTTCTTCATTAACCGGCTTGAGTTGATTTTTCACTTTGTGGCTGTAGATGAGTTTGAAGAATGTTATACGGTCAAGCACTTCACCAGGGTGCTCACGTTTCTGCACAAAATCAGCCATAACACACATGTTCCAAGTACTTAATTAATAATGAAAACATGCACCTAATAGATAAATGCAAATTATTTTTCTACCAATATCTGCCAATGTAATTAGGAATTGCAAAATTAGACAAAGCATCACCACAAAATAAACAAGAAATATACTCAATTTACTGGTATCAATATACTTCTTTCGCATTTCTTAGTGGTGAATCAATAGTCTAAATTTATCTCATCTTTATCATAATTGTAATGATTATGTAGATAAATGCTAACATGACCAGTGGCTAGCTCAAAGCATATCAACAATCTTAGGATAATTACTTAATATGTAAATGTGTGTGATTCTTCTTTTGAGGCCATATAATTTTGCCTTTCTACACTATTATGGATTTCAAGCATCAAATAAGCATGATCATGAAAAAATACACCACTACTTTGGTCTATGCATTTGTACTATATTTATTAAGGAAGCAAGCATCACTAAAGTTAAATATCCTATATGAAGTAGAACAAAATTAGATAATGCCAAAACTAGCATAAAATAATCTTACACTGTTCAAAACTATCATCCCCATACATAATTGGCTGATCAATTTTACTGTCAGATAAATTGCCAAATTCTTTCCCACTAACCCTCAACATTAGGTAATGTATTAAAAACTCACCCATGCATGTCGCTTTTGGGCAAAGGTTTGTGTACCAGTGGTGTGATGCAGCCTCAATTGCCTTCGATTCCTCTTATTTATCCTTGAGTATTTCTATGTACAAAAATCCAAATGACACTGTCAATTTTTTCCACCTACATGAGAATGCCGAAAATATGAATTCGAGGAATTAGGGCTTAATTTACCTCTTTCTCTATGTCCCAATCAGCCACCAACAAGCGCCATTGGTTAATGTTAACACGATTATCATTGCAAATCCACCTATCAGCTGTACCGACATTTGGGTAGTACCATTCCACCTTAAGATCATGCTTAAATTTCTTCCAACGGTCATTCAACTTTGCCTTTGTTATCTTTTCAATTGCTGCCTCCTTAGCTAATGTATCCGGATCTGACCAGTCAAGAGCTTCCTGCATAATGTGTTTGTACATACGCATCATACATTAGCACATGAATAAATTAATAATGCTTCATATACTGAAACAATTGGCCTGGTGAAAGAGATCTTTACCTTCACAGCCTTCCATGCTTTCTCCACTCTGGTTCCCTTTTTAAACAATCTGAACGACTTCACATTGATTGGAAAGTAAGAGGCATCTGTTGCTATTATCCCCACAAATCTTGAAAACTTTGCACATAGGTCATTTGGTTCAACTGCCTGCCCATGTTCATTGAATACCAACTTCGCTAGTTTCGTTACAGCAAATTTTCTCTTATTTTTTCCTCTTCCTAATCTCTTGCGCTTACCTAGTTGCGAATCAGTGCCCGTTTAATTCCCCACATCATTTGTTGGCCTCGATGATTCACCATTTTGTCCCAAAAGTTCATTTGGTTGGCAAGTTGAGAAACCCACTGCATTGCTCGATCCATTGGTTTGATTTTGAGTTTGGACAACTATCTCATTCTCAGTTTCATTAACGTTGTGTGTGGTATCATTATTCACACCTCTAAGCAATGTGTACATAATGTCATCGCTTTGTCTTAAATCATAGCCATTCAGTGGAGGTTGGGTCTCGTGGTCTTGTGCTAGGTTAGTGAACAAAGGTCCAGTATGGGGTACGTAGTGATTAAGCATCTGTACTAATAAAGAACATTAAAAATCAAATAAATTGCAAAGATGCAAACATACATAACTCATGGAAATTCACCATAGATGAAGCTAGATATAAGGGCGAGTGATAACTAAATTCACCATTTTGGTGTGATGAACTAATAGTAATTAATAAAAATGAAAACAAGTAGTCAAATAAGGCTGAAACATTAATCTTGAAATTGAAAAGGTTAAAGTTGGTGAGACACCCAGAAAAGAAAAAAATCAATGAGGAAGTGCATAGTGGGGATTGTGGATAAATATTCAAATAGACATTACTCTATTCTATATTGACTCTAATTTGCTACCTTACTCTGTTCTCAATCTGCCTCCCTTCACCATCCTCCTGTGTTGTCAAGGCTAGCTGGTATTCTCTAATCTCTCTCTCTCTCTCTCTCTCACAAATATGTAAATGATATATAGTTAAATAATATGTTAAGGTTTAAGTTTGAAACATATTGTAGCTGACATGATCTAACAACAGATTTCAAATTGGGTATGGATTCTCTTATAAGTATAACTAATCCTAACCAGAAGTCAGAAGTTTGGTTACCAAAGTTTTCCAGTTCTTGAAAATATTTTGAACTGACTTTCTGAGTGTCTAATTAAGTTGTTCTACCGCAGAAGCCCAATTCTTCAAATGTATACAAGTGGCTGATTAATGAGTTAAATAATTGCAGAAAACAAAGCCAGAGTGACCATGAATATTAGCTCAAACAACAACACCAATGGAGAATATTCAATATAAGCAAGCATATATGCCAAATCAAATATATTTCAAGGACCCAAACATACAGAACTCATGAAAATTCACCATATCTGAAGCTATACAGGGCGAATGATATATTTACAGAGATAGACAGAGCTAGCGACATGGGGTTATTCAGAGAGAGCGAAAGAGATTGTGAGAGAGTATTATCTACCTTCAAGAATGGCAACCAATCAGGCACACCCACTTTGCCACTGAATATTTAAGCTCCAACGGACCAAGAAATTCGCACACTATGGCGCCAATCAACAAGAACGCATACCTTGATTCATCAGGTGGAACTGAACAGGGACCATTGGAGTTTCGTGAGTATCGACTGGGTGGTCTGAACGAAGGTGATGGGTTTATAATGGGTCCTAAAAGCAAAGTTGGCTTATAATAGGAAAAAAAAAACCCTAATTCCCCTTAAAATTACAATAAAATATTTTCACCCATTATAAAATAATAAAACTTTCCAAAATATCTGAAATAATTGGAGGGAGAATATATGTACCTAATGGATGGATAATGATTTGTAGAGCTCTTAAAAATATAGCGGCAATTTTAAAAACCTTCATTTTGGAATAGTTAAAATAAATCACACTGCTATTATTAAAAAAATAAATCCTTGCACTTTATTTTCCATATTTCACAGTTTTCCAATATGTGTCATAATGCATTCAAAAACTCACACGGGTGTAAAATTAGGCGCCAACCATTCAGTACAGCAATTCATTCCTATTGTTTCCCTCCAACCATTCTGAGTTGCCTCCTTCAGTTTCATCCCTCAAACAGTAATGAATATTTTTGCTTTATGTATTGCAATGGCTGGGGTTAGATTAAAATATGCTTACTATATTCCAATGTATGGGGTTGGATGAAAGAAGAGGATGGGTTGTTGTGCGGCATGTATGTATGGCTTGTCATACATCAGACTACTAGGCAAAATATATAGCATAAAATAAAACATAATACATACACTTTTTCTGCAGTCTTAATAATACATCTACATAAAACCAGTCATTGCTACTAATATGGTCACAAGTAGCAAACATATATTACATTCATGGATATATGCATGATATAGGTAACACAGTCAAGTCAGCAACTTTTTTGGGCAGTGGCAAACTTCATGCTCGTGAGCTATTTTCCTGACTCCAATCCATAGGTCTCCCTCAGATATTCTTCGTAATCACTGTCAGTATCATTTAAGTTGGTTCCTGGCTGAGTGATCCTCGCCCTGTTTGCTCTTTTCTTCAGTCGAACCTTGTGAGGTTCCGGATTTGGATTAATAGCTCCATCTTCATGTTGCTTGTGCTTCCTAATATGCAGTGGGAAACGACAATCTCATGTAAGCTGTGAGTGAGCTGTTAATAAATTTTGACATCAAGTGAAGACAGCAAAAAAATCATAAGCAAATCTTTAATTAAGTTTCCATTTACTTGATCAATTAATAAACAAACATCCCCATGTGATAAAACACCAAACTCATTTAAAACAATTCTAGGATCTTAAAGATCACTTTTTAAAACCTTTTAAAAGTTTGCCAGCAAGTGTAATCGTCACTCGCAGTCCGGTCTCAAATTGGGAGAATCGTTCCTCAGAGCAACTCTAACTAGAGGACCGGTCTTCAAAGGAAAGGACCGGTCCTCTAGCCAATAAAATCAGAGCCACGCTTACTGGAGATCCGGTCCTCAATGGACAGGTCCGGTCCTCAAGCCCGGAAATCCAAAGTAACACTTACTGGAGGTCCGGTCCTCATGAGAGAGGACCTGTCCTCTAGCTCATAAATTCTGCACCACGCTTACTGGAAGACCGGTCCTCAATGTGAATGGTCCGGTCCTGAAGCCCAGAAAATGAGAGCAACACTTACTGGAGGTCCGGTCCTCAAGAGAGAGTACCGGTCCTCTAGCCCATAAATTCAGCGCCAGGCATACTGGAAGACCGGTCTTCAATGTGAATTGTCCGGTTCTGAGGCCCAGGAATTCAGAGTAACACTTACTGAAGGTCCGGTCCTCAATAGAAAGAATCGGACCTCTCGCCCAACAATTCATCACTACGCACACTGGAAGACCGGTCCTCAATGGAGAGAACCGGTCCTCAAGCCCCAAAATTCAGAACCAGGCTTACTGGAGATCCGGTCCTCAATGAAGCGAACCGGTCCTGAAGACCATAAATTCAGAGTCACACTTGAATGGAGGTCCGGTCCTGAATAGAGAGAACCGGTCCCCTAACCCAGAATTTCTGAGCCACACGTACTGGAGGATCAGTCCTCAAGGGAGAGAACCGGTCCTCAAGCCCAGAAATTTCTAATCGACTTACTGGAGGTCTGGTCGTCACATGGTGAGGTCCAGTCCTCAAGCCTTAAACACAAACACGAGTACACTTATCTCTCTCCCCCTTCCACGTTTCCTAGACAACACCGCTTATAGATAAAGATACAAGACACAAGACACAATTTAAACACATAAACCTATACTAAGTCTTGCAAGAGAAACCTGTATCACTATTTCCCTAACTGCTTTGACACAAGGCCTTATTACTATCATTTCTTTTTCTTTTAACACTCCAATTCTGACCCACAGATGCCAGTATTTTACAACCTAAAGTTGCTATTATCATAAACTACTATTGACTTCCTAACCACAAGAACTATTCATTAATATAAAAATTGAATTGGACACAACCATATACAAAGAATGTACAAACCCCAAAAGTTTTACATCCTCATACAAGAATCAAGTAATGTCCAACTCAGAACATATAAGATGATGATGCTATTAGGACCAAAAAAAAAAAATCCAATACTGTTTGTACCAAAAAAACAATTGTATACTATTAGGAAATAGGAAATTGATAAATTAAGAACTATTCTTATACTAATATATTTATATTCTTAGAAAAAGATGTATAACGTTATTGACATCAGGCAAGACAAGGACCCAACTCTTCAACCTCAAGTCCAAGCTAAGTTGGAATCCTAATTTCTTGTTCTACTTGAGACAAAAACAATCAAGGCTTATTGTTCACAATGCTCTGGATCTACAATTTGCATGCTAGCATTAGTATTACAACACAAAATTCGGCATATGTTTAAGCATTAGAGTATAATGCCACACCATCAACACATATATAGGACATATCCAAAGCTGAATTATGCATTCAAACCATTCGAATTACGAAAATGAAGAACTTTATCATAAAACAAACGTGATGAAAAAAAAAAAAGGGAGGGGGTACCTGACAAAGAGGGCTATCTTTAGGAAGAAAACTTCCAATGGTTTCCTATACACTTCACAAGTAGAAAAGTGAATCAACCGCTTGTTATTTTCCGAGCAGTACTTCACCTAAACAAAAATCATTCACCAAAACGAAAATGTAAGCAAACCCCACATCAAATCTCACATCAACTTCAATCAATTCCCACTAAAAACCTCAAATTTCGCAGTCGAATCCAATTGGGTTGATTTCTTTCCCAATAAACCAAAAAAATAAGAAGGGAGGTCGAAAATAAGAAAACAGCGACAAACCTCCGGTTTGTGTGATGGCAAAGAGAGAGAGAAGGAGAGCGGAGGAGGAAGATGAATTGTCACTGACGAGGGAGATGAATTGTTGTGGCCGGAAAGATAGGTCACCAGTGGTGGTCCAGCGACTGGATGGGTTGTTGGTGTTTAATGAAGCTTTCTTAATTAAAAAAAAAAAAAAAAAGATAAGCGAGTGAGGGTAATAATGGAGATAAATAGCAATTGTTTGTTACTTGACAATAACAAAATAGAAGTATGAAACTTTAATCTGTAAAATAAAGTTGTGCCTTATCCATTAGGCCATGAAGTCCCTACCCTATAACCTGTAACCCAATAACACATGCGACTCCACTGGGGATCGAACCCAGAATCTCTGGTTTCGTAAACCAGCGCCTTATCCATTGGGCCATAGAGTCCCCCCACCCTACCCTACCCTACCCTCTGCCCTCTGCCCTCTGCCCTCCGCCCTCCGCCCTCCGCCCTCACTCTACCCTCTGCCCTCTACCCTCATCCCACATCCCACATCCCACATCCCTCTACCCTCATCCATCATCCCTCAACCTGGTCTCAACCCGACCTTAACCCTCAATCCTATGCCCTTAAGCCCCACCTAAGCCCTGTACGTCCGTAAACGTGAACGCTGATAAACCCTTAAGCCCCTAAACCAAAAGCCTGTAAACATGTAACCCCCTAAACTCCTAAGCCCCTAATCTTCTAAAGCCTAACGAGCCAATCAAACAAAGAAAAAAAAAATGATGTCCATCCAAATCATCAATGGTGTCGCAAAATTCAAACTGTCCATCCAAATCATCAATGTTGTTGCAACATTCCTGTGGTTCACAAAAACAGAAAAAGAAAAAAGCAAGAGCACTATATCAGGGTACTAGAATATTAAAAATAAATATTAAGATCATTAGCAGACTTAAAGGCCTTTTAAAAAATAAAATCTTCAAATTCAGACAATAATCATGACTAAGCTACCAAAGATCTTTAATGATCTAAGCTAAAAATGTGTTATTCTCATACTGTGTTATAACATTCAAAATCTAACACGTTCTACTGCAAAAATGTTGAAGAGAATTGTCTGATTCAGACAAGATCCAAGTTAGAAATTCAAGAAATGACACTATGCATTGTACTCATAGCAGCTTTTAGAAGCATTTTCTGCATTATGAAATGGCTAACAGACACCCCTTATTTTCTACAATGTTTGACACCTGTTTATAATGCCTAAATATATATTTCGCTTCTGTCTATTGATAGAAAAAGTTCTAAAATTTGAGGACAATTCATATTGTCAAGAAAAATAGATAGGAACTATTGTTATAACATCTTAACAACGAGTAAAACCTTGCAGTGAAAGTAAAACTAGTAGCATCACTCAACATTAAAATTCAGACCCAATAAACATAAATTTATAAGATTGTCAGTTTTAGTATATGAAAGTACCTTATTTAAGTTGATGCTCATCCTTCGTAAAATTCTCATAAGTCTTTTCAATGAAACCAGGGTACAATAGTCGAATTTCTTCTTCCATACTATCGAAGCAACCATCGTTGAGATGATGCGTGTAAATATTCCTTAGAAAACGCAGCAAATCTGTCAAATTACGCCCATTATATGGCTTTCGTACTAGAGGACTCCAAAAAGGAAGTTGTAAAAGAGGGCTCTTTCGTGCTTCTATATCCCGGTCCAAGTATTTCTTAAAGACGGAAGAAGTCCTCCAAATGTGTTTTATATCACAAGTCAGTGAAATTGTGTTCTGCTCAAATGCTTGGTACAAGTCAGATGCACATTTCATCCGGTCCTTCGAGAAGCACATTAATGACGGATGGTGGATGAGTTTCTTTAAAAACTCCATAGAGCTGAAGAAAAAAGAAAGAAAAAGACTTAATACAGCAACAATTATACTATTAAGAAATTAAAGAAAGAAAATCAATTAAATACAGCAGCAATTAATACTATTAAGAAATTGAAAAAATATAAGAAACTAACTTTGTATTTGTATATTTCAAGAACGAACCAATGTCACCATGGTGAATATTTGACCTGAGGTTCAGCCAACAATATTTTAATAAAATCTTGAAAATCTTCAATGTCATTACACTTCACCCATTCTCAGTATATTACTCTCTCAAATGTCCAATGTGTATAGGTGCCCATTTATCTTCTCTTACCACATAACTTCTTCTGTCTAATAAGCATCCATGGCCTCGCCCAGCTTTGTGGAGATATTCCAAGCCTGTAAGGATTATGCTGCACACAAAAAATAGAAAACAATCAATTCAAAGTAAANAGCATTTGAAATACTTTTTCCATCTTTGTTTTAAACTGATCCATCTTCCAGTCATTTAAAAGTTCAAGATTGATTATTTCAACAACCAAAATACAGTGGTGGAATTTCAAGATGGAAAACAATGATCGGAAAAGTAGTGGAGTATTTTGAAATTCCACCACTGTATTTTGGTTGTTGAAATAATCAATCTTGAACTTTTAAATGACTGGAAGATGATCAGTTTAAAACAAAGATGGAAAAAGTATTTCAAATGCTAGAAAATATAAGGCACTCCCTCTAATTTGATTTGTGTATCATATTTGTCCTCCTTCTCCAACTCTTTTACTTTGACATGATTGATTGTTTTCTATTTTTTGTGTGCAGCATAATCCTTACAGGGCTTGGAATATCTTCACAAAGGTGGGCGAGTCCATGGACGCTTATTAGACAGAAGAAGTTATGTGGTAAGAGAAGATAAATGGGCACTTATAAACATTGGACATTTGAGAGAGTAATATACTGATATGGACTGGGAATCGGTGAAGTGCAATGACATTGAAGATTTTCAAGATTTTATTAAAATATTGTTGGCTGAACCTCAGTTCAAATATTCACCACTCTACTACTTTTCCGATCATTGGTTTTCCATCTTGAAATTCCTTGAAATTCCACCACTGTATTTTGATTGTTGGAATAATCAATCTTGAACTTGCAGATACAAACCCCATACAGCTGCAAAAAAACAAAAAAAAACAAAAAAAAAGATACAAACCCCATACTGCGTGGAGGCAGGAAGAAGGAAGACAAGGAGATTGAAGAGAGGCATGAAAATTTCCATAAAAAGCAACAAATCAAAAGTTTCAAAGATTGTAGAAAGAGGGTTCATTTCCTTGATTAGAAGCCAGTTATTACAAAGATAAATAAGGAAAGAAAATTTGGGAAGGAACTGATCTTACATGAAAATAGATAATGCCTGAATTTTCAGAGGGATCCTTCCCAACGTCACTCGATCGACGACGACGATGCTAGGACCTTGTAGATCGGCGTCATCCGCTCATAATGTGACCTGCAGCGACGCAGAAGGGGGTGCTCGACGATCGGATTTTGGGGGATTAAGCCCAAACCAAACCCCATCATCACCTTCATTGTGCAGATTACAGAGAAACTTCTCAGGGAGTCCTCACCCAAAAACACCCCATGGTGACCGGCCGGAGTAAAAAGAGAAGTTGCCGGCGTTGGAGGAGGGGATGCCAAAAAGATGGGAGGGGGAGGAGGTGGGTTCCTGCGATTGTGGCAGCTGGGCTAGCTGATGGGTTCTTTCATTTTTTTTATGTTTTGGTTTTAAATTATTTTTATCTTTTAACAACAAAATTGAATTACATCTAGATACCTGTGGAATCGACCTAGATAGTTGCATGCTATACTATTAAGATTCGTGCACTTGTGAGTTTTAGCTTGGTTATAGTTAATCATTTAGGTTAACTTGAATCTTAACAACAAGTTTTTGGCCGTTCACGTGAGTACGTCCCAAATCGCGTTGGGACTGAGTTTTTGGTGCGCCTTCACTCACACAACTAGCGCCTTTTAGCCTGGCTAATTTTCTGATGTCCGATCAACTCTAATCAACGCTCCAGATCGCGCCACATCAGCGATTCGGTTAGGCAATTTCAATTTTCTTATTTTTTTAAATTTCTACAAACTTAAATGATTCAGCAGAATACATCTAAGCTTCGAAACATCAGCCGAAGTATCCTACAAACTCGTATGACTGTGTACTATTTGACTTCCAAAATTTTTAAAATTATTACTTCATGAGCTCTTTCTTATTTTTGGCGGAGGAGCTTCGATGATGGACCTGATCTTATTTTTGTCAACCTCAATGCCTCTTTGGTAACAAGGAAACCAAGAAAATTATCGGCCGAGACAATATGCTCATTTTTTAGTGCTCATTTTTAGATTATGCTTGCGCATTTTCATGATGGTCTGCCTTAGGTCGTGGATATGATCTCGTCGATGCACAGACTTGACAACCACATCATCAATATAGACTTCTATAGTTTTACCAATCAAGTCATGAAAGATAGCGTTCATAGTTCTCTGATAGGTAGCTCTAGCGTTTTTAAGGCCAAATGGCATCACTAGCCATTTGTACAACTCTCTTGCGCCGGGGCACCTAAATGTTGTTTTGTTCAAATCTTCCTCATTGATGACAATCTGGTTATACCTTGCATGCCAATCCATGAACGAAAGAAGTTCATGTTTAGCCGTACCATCAATCAAGAAGTCGGTCATGGGCAAGAGATATTCATCCTTTGGGGTTGCCAAGTTCAAATTTCTAAAATCAATGCAAACTATAATTTTCCCATTCTTTTTTTAACTACTGGTACTATATTAGAAATCCAATCCGCATATTGAACAGGATAAATAAAATTCGCTTTAAGAAATCTTTTGATTTCTTTTGTAACTTTACTTTCAACCTCGGCAGAGAACCGCCAAGGTAATTGTACATACGGCTTAAAACCCTTTTTCATAGGTAATTTATATTCAACATGTTCTGTCTAAACCCGACATTTCATGATAATGCAAAGAAAAACAGACCCCATATTCCTTTAAGAGGTTGATCATTTCAGAGCGCTCATCTGATCCTAAAAGCTTGCTCACAAAAATTGGTCGGGGGTCCTCCTCGCTTCCAAGGTTAATTTCTTCTAAAGGATCTTGAACCTCGGCATATCTGTCTTCGAGCTCGGCCCGGGCATAATCAAGATCCTTTAGCTCAATCTCCTTTGGCCATTCTTCTGATAAAAACTCCATCGAAACCTCGGCCAGGATAGAGCTTATAGTCGTTTCTTTTCCATCACTGGGGTTGGTCTTCTTCGAACTGGATTAAATCTGGTAATGTTGTCTTTATCATTGAATCTCTTGATCAAACAAATCTCTTATGGCCGAAGACTCCCCTTCAAACTTAGAGTATACTACACTAGTAGGTTGTCCATGCTCATTGTATCCCTCAAGTCTTAGACATCCAATATCGCCATCGTATGTTCGTGCCAAAGCAAAGCTTGTCGTGGCATAGAAGGGTCTTGGGTCAGCATCTACAACCTCCACTTTGTTTCCCTTCCACATAATCAGTTTTTGAATTAGGGTTGATGGAAAACAAAGATTGGAATGTATCCAGTCCCAGCCGATCAAAGCATTGTATGGAGACTGGGAATGTGCAATGTAGAATGCAGCTTTCTAAACCCTATTGCCTACTTGGAGATCCACGGGTAAACATCTGATGGACTTATGAGGCAATCCCATGTAAGTGGAGATATACAGGTCTGTCCTAATCAAATCTTTGTTTGGTTTACCCAGCTTTTCCATCATTTTTCTCAGCAGAATGTTCACTGCAACGGCGGCAAATGGCCAGTAGAGTGTAGTGCAGGTTTTTCGATAAACACTCTTCCTTGTTTTGTGATTGAAACCACCCCAGATTGCAGGACCACCTCATCATTGTCTTCATCTTCCCTGGTAATTTCAATCGTGGAGGATGACTCATCCCTCACATCTCCCTCTAAGAAATTTTGTTGGTCAGGTTTCGCTGCAAATTAGGCTGGAAGAGCAAAAACCATGTTGCATTCTGCCTCAATGAGAAACCCAAACTAGATGAAGGGTACTGATTTTTTTTTTTGCCGAGATTTGCTTCCCCTTCTTGGCCTGCTCCCAAAACATAGCCAGTACAATTTCAGATTCTTCTCTCTCAATAGGCCTAGGACTGGCTCTTGTCAACATCCCTTGGTACCGCCATCTTTTCATCAAGTTGCCCCATTGCCTTAGGACCTCTTGCTCCTTCTCAGCTTGCCTAGCAGCTTGTATTTCCAGTGCTGGCGTCTTTCCTGCATTTTGGTCATAGGTATGATCCCCTCAAATGCTGGTTAATGTTGATACCAACTACCATCTGTTGCGACTTTTGGCTTATACGTCTTCTTCTCTCTATCTTCTCTTTCCGGCTGGGCATCCTCTGCTCTTCTTGGCCAGAAAGCAATCTTATTTTCTTGTTCTCTCTGATGACCCTCATCATCATGCACATTTTTATGTTCCATTTTTCTCCTAATAGGTGCCCTTTGAGGAGACCTCCCCATCCTCTCAAAGACCTTAGCCCTTGCCGGCTCATTAGGTTATTTTCTAATAATAGATGTCTTTGGTTGGGGTTTGGCTTCCACAACAACTTTTGGTACCCATCGCACCATTCTCCTTGGTTCCTCTCTCTTTATTTTTTCAATCCCACTTGGGTTTGTCTTCTCTCGGCCGTAATCCTCCTTTAGTTTCTCTTGAGCCTCTCTCTTCTTCTCAGGCTTCTTCTAGTCCACCGGTTGAGTCATCTTTGCTCATTTTATAAGTTCTTCCAACTTAATCTCCTCTTGGCATCGCGAACAAATGATGATCATTCCTGCTATTCCTTCGGTGATTGTTTGGGCTCCATTTCCTTCTCTTGGCCTTGCTGGATTGTTAACTGCAAATTCAACGTCAACCATGTTGGCTTCCGCCCCAAAATGTGCCTTTTCCACCGAGGCATGTCCTTTATCTTTTGAAGGGAATTCCAATTCTTTCTTATCAACGAACCTTTGCACATACTCTCTGAAAGTTACACACTGATTGGTGAAATGATTATTCCACCGTTCATGGTAATTGCAGTAGAGCCTATCTTCAATCTCCTTTCTACTTGGGATTCTCATCCCCTGCGATGACTTAATCTTCCCGGCTTTATGAAAATAGTCGAAGATTTGATCAATTTTAGTGATGTCAAAAGAGTAATCCTTGTTTACCACCACATGGGATGACACATTCTTTTCCTTTGACCATGATAGTCTGCTTCTGGCCCAACTGTGTTTATTTGGTTAAAGCGGTACAAGTAAAGGGTTTATCCAAGACGATCTGGACCGCGACTGCTTATGTGCCGGACTCTTCATCAAAGTACTCAGCTTCTTCTCCGAACTTAGCCATATATACTGGAGAGCTCTTGTAGTATTGGCCTTTCACGACCACTCTCCTTTGTTCTTCCTCCTTGAGCATGCTTTCGTACCTTGATACTTTTTCAAACAATTTAAACAAATCCTGAAAATTGGTTTGGTTGAAATGCTCTCTATATTTGAAGTTCAACCCTCGTAGAGCCATATCCACCAATTCTCTCTCAAGTATAATTGTCCGGCATTTGCTTCGAGCTTGTTAAAAATTTCTAATATGCTCAGAAGCTGGCTCGGGTTCGCCTTGCTTCATACTGGCCAGGTCTGTGATGGAGACCTCCTTCTTCGGCCGGTAGAAATACTTGTGGAACATTTCTTCTTGCTCGAACCATCTCCTAATCGAGTTTGGCCGTAAGGCCATGAACCAAGATAAGGCAGGTCCAGTCAAAGAGCTAGCAAACATTTTCAACTTCAGCCATTAATTTATGGCGTATACGCCGCATTGAGTGGTAAAACAGTCAATGTGCTCTATGGTCGAAGTACCATCGATACCATTAAACAGTGAAAAGTCGAGAGTCCTAAAACCTCTCAGAAAGTCATAGTTTGAGATTTCAAGCGAAAAAGGTGTATGCCGGCATTTGACATCATTCCATGTAACATTTCCTCGATCTCTGCTCTAGTCAAATTTTGTTCTCTTGGCATGAAATCTCTTCCTAACTCATTATGCCTACCATATGACCGTTGCTACTAGTGCTGCTGCCTCTATCCTCCACCACTGTTGTAGTGGTCATGCCTATATGGCCTTGGCTAAACTCGCGGTGCCTGAATTGATTTTGCTGATTGAAAATCTCGGCTTAACCCGTCTCCATCGCTGATTGCTTGAATTCAGGCGAGAGAGAGAGAAGCCTTGTCGACTTAACCCGTCTTCGACATGCTCCAACTGCCAACCCGATAGACGCTGGCCCGCTTCGACCGATGGTTGTGCAAGCTGTGGCGGTTTGAGCCCCAACCCACCCCAACCTACCCGAGGCCCAGTCCTAGGCCCCACTAGGTGTGCCAAATTTGTTTCGACTAAAAAATGGGACCTCTAATGCCATGTAAGCGAAGAGGTGTGGTCGTGCCACCGTCCTTAGAGGACGGAATAAAAACAGGGAAAACCTCAGTTGAGATAAATGGCCCGAGGTTTGGATCTGGCGATTATGGGCCGAGATTCTAGTAACGAGTCTCGGCCAAGGCTTTTTTCTTGCCTAGTCTTCTGCTATGACTTCACTCAATCTATGTAAAGTTGGACTCGGTGTGTAAACTCAAAAGTGGTTGATATCAGGATCAATTCAGATTGACTCAAATAAAAGCAAATAATCTTAAAGCGAAAAATAAGAAAAATATGATGTGGGTGAGATTGGTAACCAATGGTAGTTCTTACCACAAATCTGACCATATCCTTTGAAAATAAAAACGATAACCAAAATAAGAACTGGCAGAGAGCAAATTTGGTTAAAAAATGACTTTTACTCACTGGGTAATAACCTAAATGCAAAGAGAATTAACCTCTTAAATGCCACTAAAATCGTAATAGTTTTAGGAGGGTAAGAGACTAGTCAAACGTATGCATAAATAAATGTGCATTCATATCAACATTCAGAGTAAAGGGTAAATTCCTTTCACACTACTCATGGTTAAAAACCTACATAAAAGGAAAATAGGAAATATGGTAAAAGCTATTAAATGACAAGAATAGTTCCACTCTTTCAGTCCAAAAAAGGGACACTGCAATAGGAAATAAATCACTTGAAAATCAAACACAAAGCAACAAGGATGATAATAATAGATTGACAACTACCTAAACTTTAAGAAAAATCAATTGAGAAGACAATGATCTGAATATTCAAGAAAGGTTTTTTGGGATTCAAGTTTGTTTTTTTGGGGGTTATTAATGATCCTTGAATCTTCTGAAAAGTTCTCTTTTATACTGGGGTTTGTGGCTAGGGTTTGCCAAGGTTCCTCTTTAGATGGGTTCCACGTTAAGGGCACAGAATCCCACTTTTCCCTTTTAGCTCTTCACCTAACTTTGTACTATGCCAGCTACCTTTTGTGCCACGCATGTCCTTTCTCTGTCTGATATAGTGACATTTGTTGTGCTGCTTTTTAGAGTTTGTCTCTTGGGTGACATCACTTTTTATTCCTTTTGTCTCTTGATCTGCACAACCGGAAGTATTGGATGATTGATTGTATACGTAGTAACTGAAGCGAGGCCAAGAAAAGTAGTGAGGCCGAGAAATGGTTTTCTCGGCCATGAGTTTGACTACCTTGACTTTTGTGGTCCATTTCCTTTTCCTGTTGCGATTTTTTAGGAAATGACACGTGACATTCCTTTTGGGCCTGATACCAACAGTCACTTTGTATTTTGACTTTTGTCATACCATACAATTGAGATATAGTGGGTGCGTTTATAATGGGAGAGACTAATGAAAAGTCATATTCTCTTTTTGCTCTCGTTTGCTTCTATCATCTCTCTTGGTTTTATTAGTTAGATTTGTATGAGAATATTGTTGGGTTATTGTTATTTGAGGTTTACAAACATAGTAGAGCCATTATCAGGCCTGACCGTGCTATGGTCCCTCGTAGCTTTTCAAAATTCTTCCTCAATTACATGGTTTGGGTTCTATCCGTTTGAGAAGATATGTGCTCTAATAATCCTTATTCTCCCTTCCCCAAAGAAATTGACATGTGGAAATTGAGAACAACTAGATAAAACTTGGTAGGACTCTAAAACCATAACAACAAACAAAAGCGTAGTCTTAGGTGGTTACCTAGCTAATCGCATTCGGATTCTATGTTTGCTTTTTCTCTACTTGTTTATGCTTTAACTTTTAATCATAGACTTGGAAAAAAAAAAAAAAATCTTAGCCATGAATTTATTGTATAAGGGTATGAAGAAAAAAAAAAAGAACTAAATTTGTATCACCTTTCGGTGTGAATAGAATTACATAAATACTTAGATTTAAATTCCACAGTTAAGCAAGACAAACAAAAATTCCAAAATCCTAGCTGTTATACTCCATTAGGTATAGTAATTAATGTACAACTCTACTACAATTGTATATTAGTGGGTTTCCTTATAGTAATAGGTTAAGAAGAGGACATGAAAAAAGGTTAATTAAGGCGATTTTAAATGAAAAAAAAAAAAACATGTTTATTATTAGTCTTTTTAAAAATAATTTTTAGAAATAAAACTAAACAATGGGGTTTTTTAAAAAACGATAAAACATTGTTTTTATCCTTTTCTTTTTTTATTTCTCAGTCTCACCCTAGCCGTTCAATTAACATATTCGACCACAATCACTTTTTTAGACTTATTTGTTCATATATGATTTTGTGTCTTATGCGATGTACATAGAAGGTTAAAGCCGATCCCAATTTTTATTTTTATTTTTTTTTAAACCTACGTTAGTATGTTACTAAAAACTAAGCCTGTGATTAAAAAAAAAAAAAAAAAAACACAATTATTATTATTATTATTATTTTTTAATTCTTATTAGTTGCATATTGCTGCTTTTCCTCGTACCGTCGAGGAGTTTTTCAGCCCACCCCAGTTTCAAATTCTGGATTCGCCCTGGTCTTATGCTACAATCTGCTCGTTGTCTCTCTCTACTCGGTGATCTTGGTAAGCTTCTTTCCTCTGTTTGTGTCTCTTCCAATTTGAATTTCAAGTTAAATACATTTTGGGTTTTAAAGCTGCACAATAAATTTTGGTCATTGGGTTTTCTTCCTTTAGTTTAATGATTTTGTTTTAATTTTTTTCCTTTAGTGGTTTTTTCTGTGCGTTTTTCATAGCAGGTTTTGCTGTGCATTGAGTTTTGGCTTGCAATCATATTACTTTGGGCTGATGCAGCTATATACTATTTGGACTACTATTTGGAAAATCTTTTATTTATTCGAAGGTTCCTTCTTTTAGCGTTCAGAGTCAGCTGACTGTTTACATTTCTTGATATGGGTCTCTCTCTTATTCATGTAATACACATTTCTAGAATTTGGGCATTGTTTTTGGTTCCTCAACATTGAGTATCTGCTAATTGAATTATTTGTGTTGATATGAGTTCCAACATATTTGAAGAAGGTGAGATATTCAATTCCTAGATAAAAATTCTTTGTTTTTTTCTTGGTCAGTATTCTGGCAGTGCAGGGTATAGGCTTGACTTGTAAGCTTCCTTCACATTAATCTCTCAAAATTAAAGAGAACAAGTCGTGGATTCAAGCTTAGGCTATGCCCCTTAATTGCTTAGAAAGATATCCTTTAGGGTATGTTAAGAATTGATACATCAATTTGGCTCCAGAAAGCTCTATTTTTATTTGAGGGAATAAAGCATACTACAGAGCTTTGTTTCACCACTTGTTATTTCTTTGTTATCTACTTAGAATGACATGCACGTAGATGAATGTGTTTTGATGGGTGCCAATTTTGTAAGGTTGAGTTTACTAGTATGAATGTTCACTGCATCAGTAGTTACCTAGTCAGTAATTAAACTTCACTAGCAGCTGGGAGTCATAATTGTATTCCTCTCAAAGAAACCTAGTTAGTAGTGTGGCATCTTGCAGTAATCTAAATTTATTTGATGGTATGGAACAGAGAAATGTTATTCTATGGACATCCATGATTGATTCCTATGTTGAAAATGGGTGCCTATATGAGGCACTTGGTGTGATAAGGTTAATGCTTTCAATGCACAAAATATTTTAGATTGCATGTGGTTACATAGATATGTATAACCTCTTGTGAAAAGAAAAAAATAAATGTATGATAGTTGTTGCATATATCACTGACTTGATAATAGTACACTTCCAGGTTGTCGAATATTGGGTATTGGGTTCGGGTCTCAGGTATCGAGTATCAAGTCCCGAGACTCGGGACCCAAGTGTGAGTCTAGATCTTGGTATAAACAAGTAATTGAAAAAAAAAATGTTTTCAAGTATATCAACCAAACAAATTTTCAAAATTTAAAAACATTTTTCAAATTTTATACCAAACAAGTTTTCAAATTTTAAAAACTTTTATGTTAAAATTCAAATTCTAAAAAAGAATCCTAATTTTTTTAAATAGTTTTTGAATAGGATACCAAACAAGGCCTCAGCTTCCCAAGTCTAAAATAAGCAGAAAGAGCAAGGAAGATGAAGCTGAACGTGGACGTGTTGAGATACCTCACTAAAGATGATTTTAGGGTTCTAACTGCTGTGGAAATGGGAATGAGAAATGTAAATGTCTCTACTATTCTTTTATTGAAATCTTTTAAATTTCTCACCATAGCTTACCTTAATTATCATTATATATGTATATGTATGTATATTAACTCTTCATTTCCTTTTTTCAGCATGACTCGTACCCTCTGAACTGGTGGAACGCATAGCTTCGCTCAAGTATGCATTTAGTTTTTTGTTTTCCCCTTCATGTTGAATTTGAAATTGTCCATCTTTATTTTTTATTTTTTTTAACTCTTGTCTAATCCTTAAATTTATAGGCATGGGTGACTTATAAAGTTCTCAAGAATCTACTCAAGCATAAGCTCTTGCACCATGACTCTTCTAAATGTACTATAAATAATGTTGTTATAACAATCAAGAATAATTGTTTTGAATTCCTCTCACTTTCTTTGTTATTATGTGCATCCAGATGATGGGTTTCGGCTCACCTATCTTGGTTATGATTTTCTTGCAATTAAGACTATGGTCAACCGCGGAGTCTTTGTGTCTGTTGGTCGTCAAATTGGAGTAGGAAAAGAGTCTGGTACCATTTTTTTTCCTTTCTAATTCATAGAACACATGCTGGTGCCTGGTTGTGGTACTATATTCCAATATTACTTTGTCACTATTCTCCATAAAATTTATTTTTTTCCAGATATCTTTGAGGTGGCCAAGGAAGATGGTACAGTGCTGGCAATGAAGTTGCACAGGCTTGGTAGGGTTTCTTTTAGAGCTGTCAAATCTAAGCATGATTACTTAAAACATCGTAGCAGTTATAATTGGCTTTACTTGTCCCGCCTTGCTGCACTCAAAGAGTTTGCTTTTATGAAGGTTCTTTTTCTCTATATTTGGCATTTTTATTTCTGTGTATTGTCCCTGTTGTGTGTTTATCATGTTGATTTTTTCTTTACACTGTTGCTCTGCTTGAGCAGGCTTTAGAAGAGCATGGTTTTCCTGTTCCAAATGCTGTGGATTGTAACAGGCATTGTGTGATTATGTCACTTGTACAAGGCTACCCACTGTAAGTTTCTTCTTTTTAAAAATTCCATTTCAAATAATTGAATGAGAAAGGAATAGCATTCTACACAATGGAGTTACCAGATACAGTGTTTTCCTTGTGTGTTTCCTTTGGAACTAGCTTGCTTAAGAAAAAAAAAATTAATCTATGATCACGCTGTTTCATGGACCTATGAAATTTACTCTGTCCAATGCAGTGTGCAGGTGAAGCAATTGCAAAATCCAGAGATGGTTTTTGAAATAATCATTGGACTCG
>QANW01007298.1:1056630-1088009 GCA_003254865.1 Dryas drummondii | reverse complement strand
ACATGTTTATATATTGATTGTTAATATCCATAGTAAAGTGAATGGTATGCTAGTGGTGGATTCTGACCCCTAGTGTTCTTTATTATTGTTTTACCCGAAATCTTTCAGTTATCATTTTAAAGTTTGTTATTTCTCTGTTTGTTTAGTTTAGCCTTAAAAACCAATCAAAACCCCCCATTTGCGTGTGTGAGTTAGAGTTGAGTTAATTGAATTTAATTGAGTTAGTAATCGTACACTAGTACAATTCTCTGTGGGATCGACCTCGTGCTTGTATGCTTTGCTACTGATGCGATTCGTGCACTTGCGAGTATACTTAGAATGAGATATATCTTTATTTTGTTCTAAGAAAACACATCAACAAGTTTTTGCCATAGGGAATGGTTGATGTGTTTTCTTAGAACAAAATAAAGATATATCTCATTCTAAGTATACTCGCAAGTGCACGAATCGCATCAGTAGCAAAGCATACAAGCACGAGGTCGATCCCACAGAGAATTGTACTAGTGTACGATTACTAACTCAATTAAATTCAATTAACTCAACTCTAACTCACACACGCAAATGGGGGGTTTTGATTGGTTTTTAAGGCTAAACTAAACAAACAGAGAAATAACAAACTTTAAAATGATAACTGAAAGATTTCGGGTAAAACAATAATAAAGAACACTAGGGGTCAGAATCCACCACTAGCATACCATTCACTTTACTATGGATATTAACAATCAATATATAAACATGTTGACAAAGTTCATCTACTAAAAGGTTTAGCTAGTCACTTTTAGCAATTACTCCCCTTACTGTGCATAAAGTAAGAGCTTCTTGGGCCTTCCTTAGCCAGTTAACTTGCATGTTCCCTAGTTCTAAGCTAAGGCAGCTGTTACCCATGCAAGAGTCGTTACGATCTGTGAGAGTGACAAACACATAGCGCATAGCTCCAAATTAATGTACCCTATGTCCTCTATGATCTCTTTTCTCATGAATATTATCTTAAGATACCCACTTGTTGCCTATTGAAACTATCATCCTTTCGAGCTTATTTAGTTTCACAACATAATTCTAGATGCATGCAACCTAAGGTGATCAGTCAAAGATGCAAAACAAATAGATTCAATTTAAACAGAGATCCAAGATTTGTCAACAAATAAACAATTAAATTATTGATAATCCATAGTGAAAGTGAACAACAATGCTAGGGCTTCATCCTAGCCCTAGCCCAATATTCAGCTACACATAATTAAATCCATGAGCAAACAAGGCATAATAAAACAATTAAAATAAAAGGAAAGGGAAAAGAAATCAAGCCAATGCAGCAAGGTAGAGGCGGCTGTAAGAAGGTGGCATGATGGGCTGCTCCTCGGCCTTGGAGTCCACGGCAAAGTTGCTGAGATGCTCGGCAAGGTGGCAGCAAGGTGGAAGCGTAGGTGGGTGCTGGTGACTGCGGCAAGACTTGTTCCTCCTCCTCAAATGAGTGCAAAAATAAAAGTAAACAGAGCAAAGATGGCTGCTAGGTTCGGCCACAAAAGAAAAGAAGAAAAATAAAGAGGAAGGGGAAGAAGGTGGCTGCGGCACAAGAAGAACAAGAGAAAAGGTGGCTGCTAGGGTTTGTGGCAAGAAAATAAAAAAAAGAGAGAGAGAGGGCAAGGGTGTGCGGCAAGAAAAAGAAAAAAAAACTAACTAGGGTTTCTGAAAAATAAAAGAGAAGAGACAAAACTTCAGCACCCTCTTTCTGAATTGAAGATATGTATTTATAGAGATCAGTAGGGGAGAAATCCTTGGGAGGCAAGAAGAAGAGAGGGTGCGGCAGCAACTAGGGTTAGGAGAGGTATTGGGCTTGCGACAAGGGCTTTAGCTTGGGCTTAAGTGACACACACCAGCCCCCTAGGGTTTTGCGCATGGCTGATAGGCTTGGGCTGGCGCATGGACTTCCTCTTGGGCTGGTGCATGCATGCATGCATGGCTCCTTCAGAATTCGGCATTGTATAGGCCCATGGCCCATTTGACTTGTTGACTTTTCATAGTTGACCCTTGACCATTCACTTTGACTTCCCATTTTGTCCCTCATTTCCATTTGAATTCGAATTCATTTCTTCCCTCCATTTATTCCCATGGATGTCCACCACCTTCGAGAAGCTTCTGGAACCTTAATTTTGTAGAGTTCACTTTGACCAACATTTCCTAGTGTGACTAGGATTTCTTGTAAATGAAGGATTCCTTATCCATTTCGACTTCTCATAATGACCATATTGCCCCTGGGGTCTCCTAGTGTCATTAGGACTCCTTTCCCTAGTTGGGTTAGGTTTCCTAGTTCAACCAGGATTTCCTGTTCCAATCAGGATTTCTCATTTCTGGCTCCGCAATGATGGTTCTGGACTTGATGTTTCCTAGTGTGAATAGGAATCCTCATTCGACTAGGATTTCGGTCCCTTTCCTGGTTTGACCAGGATTTCTCTTGTTTTCCTAGTTTGACTAGGAAATGTCTAAAAATGGTCCTTTTGGCTTCTTTTCTCTTCTTTGCTCATTTTATCCTATAAAAACAAAAACAAACTAACAACACACAAAATATCGAGTTCTTGCACTCTGAGTTAGGGAGTTAGTATCATAAAATAGTGTAAAATGAGCACTCAACACACCCCCAAACTTAGATTTTGCTAGTCCTCGAGCAAAAAGAATAAAGAAAAGACTCAAGACAGACTCAAAACATCCCAACACATGATTTCATAAGCACAGCCATAAATAGCATAATCAAGCAAGATACATATAAAATTCATTCTTCGACCTCTAATAATGTTTCAATTAACATACCTTACTCCTCCCTGAAAAATATAGACCATCCTTAATGCAAACTCAAGTGTTTAGACTAACAAGACTAAATCAGCATATCCAAAATATATAGTATCAACTCCAATTCTCACCAAGGCATGCTCTCAACAATAAAACACTCAGAGATTGGGTTGATATGTGCACTCAAGTATATGTGAGAGATGATATGATAGACAAATGCAAAAAGCTCACATATTAATAATGAAAGACAGGCACCCTTGAACAAAAACACTGATCTCAAGAAAAGGATTTAAAATACTTGAAACAGAATCAATGACCATAAGCTTCCCTTTTATCTAGACTCCACATAATGAACTACAATTCTCCCAAGATCAAGTAGGGCTTTAATAAGGGTTGTAATGGAGGCTTAGGTTAGGATAAGGTATTGAAATGAAACGGATAACAAAGGGCTACAGACTATGGATTTGCTCAAAACAAAAGTAGAGGCATTCCTTGCATAATTTGTAATCATAGTCTTGAATTTGAACACTTTTCTTTTTCATCCTTTGAAATCGTTCGTTCCCTTAAACAACTTGTTTTTTTTTTTTTTGGGGAATGACACAATCTTAAGCACAATTCCTTCTCTTCCAAGCTATGCACACACATTTCTTTTTCACCTCACACTTCATTAGCTCACTACAAATCCACAAGTAAGGTAAACAGGGAGAGGAGTGAAACTCCCCCAAACTTATGGTTTGGTATAGGGGTAAACAAAGAAAAGGTCATTAGGCTCAAATTGTTTGACTAGGGTTATGACATAGGGTAGGCCTTAGGCTATGGGTTAAAAACAAACAAGGCCTAATATCATCTCCTAAGATTCATGTAGTTATATCCATGCTTTGTATAGAATAAGAGAGAAGTTCTATCTCATTGATTCACAATTATATTCCAAGTACTTAATCAAAAGAAAGAATAATGAGATCACAACGACTTTATATGAAATGAAAATATTAGAGTAATGTCAACACTCAAGAATTGAAGTACAGGGCTCAAAAGCTCACTTAGGTCATACAAGTCTACTCTATTAAGTATATGCATCTCTAGTCATGTAAGTTATCACTTAAGTTTATGAAAACAAGGCCCACTTCATAGAATTGTAAAACATGTTATGAGCCAATACTAGAGATAGAAGAATTCATACTATATAGTCAAGCTAGACATGCTCATAATAGCCATGCATAATAAAATCAATCAGTTGGGGACTCAAAACAACAAAATAAACAAAAAGACTCAAAAAAAAATTTTTTTTTTAATTCCAAAAATGCAATGCATTCCCTACCCCCAAACTTAAAAGAAACATTGTCCTCAATGTTAAATGAAAGACAAATGTAATGCACCATATAATAAACAAAGGAAGGGAAAAACAATAAATAAAATAAATCTACTTAAATGAGCGAAAAGAGAGTGAAAACGTACCTTGGCTGGTGTGCAAACGGCTCGCCCATGCACAAGTACCAAATCACCTCCTCGTCATCATCCATCCCTTGGGTTGCCTCCCAAGAAGCGCTAAGTTTCACGTCTTCAGCCAGACCTAGTCTTGTACTAGAAATCAATTTTCTCTTGGTTCAGCTCAAAATCAGGTTCAAGGAAAGGCTTCACACGATGACCGTTGACCTTAAATGTGTTCCCATTCTTTGGATTCTTGAGTTCAACTGTACCATAGGGAAACACTCGAACCACCTCATAAGGTCCGGTCCATCTCGAACGCAACTTGCCTGGGAAGAGACGTAATCTTGTATCATATAACAACACCTTCCCGCCAACAAAGAATTCTCTTGGACGTAGCTTCTTATCATGGTACCTCTTGGTCCTTTCCTTGTACATTAGCATTCTCATATGCGAAATGTCGTATTTCTTCCAGCTCACTAAGTTTCAACTTCCTTTTTTCACCAGCAGCATGAATATCAAAATTGAACTTCTTAATCGCCCAATATGCCTTATGCTCCAGCTCAACTGGTAAATGACAAGCTTTCCCATAGATCAGTCGAAATGAAGACATTCCAATGGGCGTCTTGTAAGCAGTGCGATAAGCCCATAATGCATCATTAAGCTTGGTAGACCAATCCTTCCAATTGGCGAGCACTGTTCTTTCCAAAATGAATTTGATCTCACGATTCGAAATTTCGACTTGCCCACTCGTCTGTGGATGATAGGGAGTAGCCACTTTATGCCTTATTCCATACTTCTTCATCACGGCCTCAAACAGCTTATTGCAAAAATGCGACCCCCCATCACTAATGATTGCTCTTGGGGTACCAAATCGTGCAAAGATATTGGTCTTAAGGAAATTCAAGACCACTCGAGCATCATTAGTCCTACAAGCGACAGCTTCCACCCACTTAGACACATAATCAACTCCCACCAGAATGTACTCGTATCCAAAAGAAGATGGAAATGGTCCCATGAAATCTATACCCCAAACATCAAAGATTTCGACTTCCAACATGAAGTTCAGCGGCATCTGATCGCGAGCAGAAATATTTCCCATCTTCTGACATCTGTCACATGTGAGATAAAACTGATGACAATCATGAAAGATAGTGGGCCAAAAGAAACCTGCTTGAAGAATCTTGTAAGCGGTCTTAGTTCCTCCACCATGGCCTCCACATTCTTTAGAATGGCACATCTCAATGACATTCCTCTGCTCCAATTCCGGTACACATCGTCTTATCAACTGATCTGACCCATATTTGAACAAATAAGGATCATCCCACACATATTGTCTGACATCATGCAAAAACTTCTTCCTTTGGTAGTGTGTCAGATCATTGGGCAACACTCCACTTGCTAAATAATTAGCTATGTCAGCATACCATGGAGTAGTCAAAATGGCGAAAAGCTGCTCGTCCGGGAATGACTCTCGTAACGGTAGTGTGTCCTCTTCAGACTGTTCCTCATTGACGAGTCTACTCAAATGGTCTGCTACCACATTCTCACACCCTTTCTTATCCTTGATCTCAATATCAAATTCCTGTAGCAACAGAGTTCATCTAATCAACCTCGGCTTGGCGTCTTTCTTATTCAGCAGATACTTGAGAGCGGCATGATCCGTGTAAATGGTGATCTTAGACCCAATCAAATAACTTCTAAATTTCTCCAAGGCAAAGATCACAGCCAGCAACTCCTTCTCTGTAGTAGAATAGTTCAACTGTGCATTATTCAGAGTCCTGCTTGCATAATAAATCACATGTGGCAGCTTATCGACTCTCTGACCCAAAACTGCTCCAACAGCATAGTCACTTGCATCACACATGAGCTCAAACGGCAGGTTCCAATCAGGTGGCATAATGATTGGAGCATAAGTGAGTAGCTTCTTCAACTTGTTAAATGCAACCAAGCAATCCTCATTAAACTCGAAATTCACCTCTTTTTGCAATAAGGTGCACAAAGGCCTAGAAATCTTAGAAAAGTCCTTAATGAACCTCCTATAAAACCCAGCAAGGCCTAGGAAACT
Source organism: Dryas drummondii (assembly GCA_003254865.1). Taxonomy (NCBI): domain Eukaryota; kingdom Viridiplantae; phylum Streptophyta; class Magnoliopsida; order Rosales; family Rosaceae; genus Dryas; species Dryas drummondii. Next base: position 1,081,735 of record QANW01007298.1, on the reverse strand, counting down.
TCTTACTTCCTTAACACTCGATGGAGGCGGCAATCTCTGTATCACATCAATCTTGGCCTTATCAACTTGTATGCCCTCCTTTGAAATCACATGACCCAATACTATCCCTTGTTGAACCATGAAGTGACATTTCTCCCAATTAAGCACTAGATTGGCTTCTTGACATCTTTTGAGAACTAAAGACAAGTTATCCAGACATGCATCAAAAGACGAACCAAAAACAGAAAAATTATCCATAAATACCTCAATGATTCGTTCCACCATGTCAGAGAAAATAGACATCATGCATCTCTGAAATGTTGCAGGCGCATTGCACAATCTGAATGGCATCCTCCTATAAGCAAATGTACCAAATGGACATGTGAACGTGGTCTTCTCTTGATCCTCCGGTGCAATAGCAATCTGATTGTACCCACTATACCCATCCAAAAAGCAATAGTGACTATGGCCGACCAACCTTTCCAACATCTGGTCAATAAATGGCAAAGGGAAATGATCCTTCCTTGTCGCGGTGTTAAGCTTCCGATAGTCAATACAAACACGCCAACCGATTTGCGTCCTTTGGGGAACCAACTCATTATGCTCATTCTTCACCACAGTAATACCACTTTTCTTCGGCACCACTTGAACAGGACTAACCCACTTCGAATCACTGGTACGATAAATAATACCAACATCCAACAATTTGATTACCTCATTACGCACAACTTCCTTCATAGTTGGATTCAGTCTTCTTTGGGCATCACGAGTAGGCCTAGATTCTTCCTCAAGTAAAATTCTATGCATACATACTGTGGGTGAGATTCCCTTGATATCGGCTATGGTCCATCCCAATGCCAACCGATTTTCCTTCAGAACTCTCAAGAGTCTTTCTTCCTCGCCTGCACTCAAATTAGCTGCAATAATCACAGGCAAGGTCTCATTTTCTCCCAAAAATGCATATTTCAAGTGCTCCGGTAACGGTTTCAGCTCCAACTTAGGTGCTTGCTCAATGGAAGGAAGCGTCTTATGATTAGTGGATACTAACATTTCAAACTGGTTGAACCACTTATTTCTGATAGGTCGGGTGTCTTCCAAGAGTGTAGGGGCTTTTTCCACTTTTTCCTCTAATTCACTGGACTCTGGTGCTCCCAAAACAACCTCCAATGTATCCTCTGCACTGCTAGTTTCGCACACTTCCTCAACCAATGGGTCCAAACTATCAATCCTCAAGCAATCATCCTCCTCCTTTGGATACTTCATCGCACCAAAAACATCAAACTCAACTGTTTCACCAAGTACAGACATTGTCAACTTCCCATTACTTACATCAATCTTGGTGTTTGCTGTGGCCATGAAAGGTCTTCCCAATATGATTGGTAGCTCATTTCCTCTAATTGGGGTGTCCTCCATTTCAAGAATGATAAAATCAGCGGGCATGATCAAATCTGCAACCCGAACCAGCACATCTTCAACCACACCTTTCGGAACCTTTATTGAACGATCTGCCAATTGAAGAGTAACACTCGTAGGTTTAAGATCTCCTATGCCCAACTATGCGAAAACTGAATATGGCATCAAATTGATACTTGCTCCCAAATCCAGCAATGCCTTCTCAAACTTATGATCCCCAACCAGGCATGGAATCGTAAAACTGCCAGGATCTTTCAACTTGGGCGGCAACTTTCTCTGCAAAACAGCACTTACTTCTTCACTCAGACACACCTGCTCATGTTGTTTGAATTTCCTCTTGTGTGTGCACAATTCCTTCAAAAACTTGGCATACTTAGGAATCTGCTGAATAGCATCAAGCAAAGGAATGTTGATTTCCACTTTCTTAAACATCTCCAAAATTTTCTTAGCTTGCTCATCCTTACTCTGCTTCCTTTGACACCCTGTTTTTTTTCTAATTCTTCCTTCACGACACGCATCAACTCATAAATTGATCCCATTGTAGGATACACTTCTGTGTCGACAATACGTAAAACTACGTAGAGAGGTTCAAACAGACCGCACACCTTATGCACCTGTTGCCAAAAAGAGTGATCAAGAACTATATTTTCAACGGTGATGCATGCATCTGAACGCCGGAAATTACTACGACCCCAATCATCACTGGTGAACAATTGCTTCAGCCCCATCATCTTACCATACAAACTATCCAATGCAATATATTTGTAGCAAATCGGGTGGCACCAGGACTAACAATATCTCCCTTCGTGATCTCTCGCATCTTTGCCAACAACCAATTATGGTTGTAAATATAATTCGTGATCATTCTGGCTCTTTTAATCACATTAGCAACCTGTTCTTTCTTCCTCATCTCTTCAAACATTAGATCAATACAATGTGCTGCACACGACGTCCAGTATACATTGTATTTGTTCATTAACTTCTTACCTGCTTAGACAAATGCGGAACCATTGTCGATCACAACTTGAACAACATTCTCCTCTCCAACCTCCGTGATTACATCCTTCAGTAGCCCATAAATATATTTATGATCCTTTATGCAATCTGAAGAATCAACAGACTTAAGGAATACCGACTTCCCTCTTGAGTAGGCCATGAAGTTAATGATAGACAGTTTGGTTGGACCTGTCCAACCATCGCACATGATTGTGCAACCATAAGTTGCCCAATCAGTCTTCAATTTGTTAACATGCTCTTGCATTTCTTGAAACTCCTGATCCAAAAATCCGGTGCGTATCTGATAGGGTGTTGGAGGTTCCACTCCTACTCCTGCCTGTTGACATCCTATCACCAAATTTTTGAAATGATGAGATACTGCTTTTGAAGGAGGAACATTTTCATATATGAAAAACTTGCTGATCAAGCGTTGCATCCCATCTTTGATTGACCCTCCAGAAAAGAGATTTTTAACACTCTTTTGGCGTGCTTGAGCTGCCTTGTACAAGCTTGGTGCCACTGGAGGTGTTGGTCGTGAATCTCGTGATTCCCTCATGCTTGATGCTCTTTGCATCTGTGCACCACTACTAGACCCAGAACCTTGTCCCCTATTTGGGATTTTATGTGAGTGTTCCCTCTCCCATTCTGCTGCTCTAGAGGCTCGAAGTGCATATCGAAATTCTCTTCGCTCTTGAGGCCCCATATCATCATTATGATCTTCATCATCATCACTCAGCTCAATCTGACCTTGTCCTCGAAGCTCTTCTCTGAGCTCTTCCATCCTTTGTATTTTTTTGCTTTTTTGGTGTTGTTTGTGTTGCATCCCTGCAATGATGAATTGTCTCACTTCTGGTGGGACACTATTACATCGTTGCACATTGTGTCCAGGATCCAAACCACTAAGGTGGTATTTTAATCGTGTCACTCCAGCACCCTTCATTACAAGGCCACAATATTTGCATATTGAACCTTGTCTGCTACCTGGTAATGGATCGGCATGATCCCAAGCTGGATCACGTGATCTCCCTCCACTGGCCATTGAATCCTAAATTCCTAATAACAAAAAGACATACACAGTAACACAATAACAATAACAATTAAATTCCATGTTAATATCATATCAGTATATCACCAAGAAATTAATATCATATTAGTTATTAACTTATTACTAATTAGTAATTTCATATCATATTCATATTACCAATTGGCAATTCCATATTTCCATATTACTAATTTGTAATTTCATATCATATTACCAATTTCATTTCCATATTACTAATTTCATATTAATTATTAATTTATTACCAACTCCATATTAATTTCACTAATTTTAAATTACCAATTCGGCAAATCCCATACATGATACATATTAGATGCTATTAACAAATCATACAAATTCCATATTAATTATTACCAAATCATACCAATTCCAATTCCATATCATATCATATCATATCACCACCTTCAAGTTCCATATCAATATTTATATATCATACAAATTACACAAATCATACAAATCAAAATCAACCTAAAATTATACAATCAATTCCAAAATTATACGATTAAAGATTCAAAATTAACCCAAAATCATATAATTATACAAATCAAAATCAACCCAAAATTATACAATTAATTCCAAATCTATATAAATCAACCCAAGATCAATATAATTTACATATAAACCCAAAATATGATATTGATCAATTGATGTTAGATAATATTTAAAAGTGGGTAAATCAGTAAATGATATACTTAGATATACTCAGATCAATTTAGATATACTCAGATATAATCATATAGATCAATTTAGACATTTTGACTGTCTAATGTCTATTACTCAAATAGACATTTAACTTACACACTTGAGACTTCGCACAAAGCTGTCAAAGACTTGAGACTTAGCCACAAGCCCACAAACTGATTTCAGAAATTTCAGGGGGGCTAAGCTTCGAGAAATGCCGAGGGTTCGAGGTGGCCAGAGGCTTCGAGGGGGCCGGATACGTCGAGAACGGCGCTGCAAGCCGAGAAGACAGAGATATCCGAGAACGGCGCTGCAAGTCGAGACGACGGAGGAGAGAGGCGAGAGAGAGAGAGAGAGAGAGAGAGAGAGAGAGAGAGAGAGAGAGAGAGAAGAGAGAGCCGAGAAGACGGAGGATGCGGCAGATCGGGTTTGAGATCGAAGGTGTGCGCCGACGACTATGCAGGTGAGATTGTGAATTTGTGATTTGTGAGAATGTGAGGCAGTGAGGGACTTAGGGTTAGGATGGGTATTTGAGCGAGGGTTAGACTGGGTATTTGAGATTTTGAGCTCGGGTTACTGTTAGAGTGTTAGGCTGGGTATTTGAGCGAAATTTCGCTAAATTTCGACGAAATTTCGCTCAAATTCAAAAAAACTTGTTGTTGGGGCATTCGAAATTTTGAATATTTCGTCGAAATTTTCCGAAATTTAGTCGAATCCGTGTTAAAATTTCATAACCCCTAAAAACGAAATTTTCGGCGAAATTTCGCCGAAAACTTCGAAATTTAAGCCCTTGGTTGGTACAAAACATTGATTGCAAGGCGGAAAAACCCCGAGGCGAAAGGTAAAAGAGGAGGAGACTAGAAATTTACAAGACCTAGATCTAGATTCGGGGTCACCGCTTCAAAGAACCAAGCACCGCAACTCACCAAGGGATAACCTTTTCGAGAGTCATGAAGGAGATAACCTCCTTTATAGATATATGTGTGGTCTTATAGCCACATATTGAGATTTGATGGGTCTTTGAGACATCAATGGCGCACCTTTTCAAGACAAATATAAGGAAGAGAATAAGAGGTTAATTAAAATCAATTTTCTGCTTTTCATATTTTTTATTATTTGTTTTACTAACGTGGCAATTGTCAGTCCATGTGATAGAAAATATTGGAGGAAAATTAATTAGAGGGGTCAAGGTTGACATGGCAATTTTGGGCTGGAACCAATCTCATGACGACAAGTGGAGGACATATATGCACCACGTAAGTGGATAACGGTTTTTTGATGGACTGGGTAACGGAGGGCCTAATTTGACATAAAATAAAAATTAGGGCATATATTTGTAATTTTTTGAACTTGAAATATGAACTTGAAAAATGTGGTAAAGTTGAGATATTAAATTGTAATTTATTATTTTTGTTTATGTACGTGGCTACTTTTTAAAGCCATGTCATTGTGCCACAACGACACATAATGGCCTCTCAGATAGAAAACTTGACGAATGTATGTGTGTCAAAAAATGGTAGTTGAAGCACGTGTTTGTAAGTTTTTTTTATTAGATACTAACTTTAAAAATGGTATAAACTAGAGTTACTTACTTGTAATTTGCTCATAAATAAATGAAATCTACTAAAAGAGAAAAGGGTAATTTGGGAAGTTTGTGACCACTTAAACATAAAAGGGTACCATTTGGAAAATGCTGAGTTGGCCGGATAAGTGGTCAAAGGACCGAACCCAAATATAGAAAAGATATAGGATATTCATTCGGGATAGATGTCCATTAAGCACTTAAATCCAAAATTTCCCTTAAATTTAAAGGTATGAGTGTATGATTAAATGATAAAACAAGTGGACCACCATTTATATATCTGTGTCTGTCAAACTAATAATATTTATGCCACGTACCATTATGGTTCTCTACCTTTTAAATCAGTAGGAAATAGCTAGTCGACCCGCCAATTTTCTGTCCTAATCACAATAGTTAATTTGGTTAACCATCACAATCCAAATTGCATACATTCATTAGCATTTCCTTGCTTGCTCGATCCTCACTACCTGACCAATAACCATCCACAAAATAATGGGCTGGGCTACTGTCGCTTTGCAATTTCCCCTTCGTATATAAGACTCAACCTGCGAAAACGATCTCAATTAAACAGGCTTCTCAAATTAATTACCCGTCTACACTGATGACCAACAATACAAGAAAAGAATTAAGAACCATAAAGAAAATTTGATGTTTGGGTGCCATTAGCAATGCCCACACGTTGATTGCACATTTTATTAGTATATTATCAGAGAAAAACAAATCCAGTTTAAAGAAAAAATTAAGTGTGAAAATGATGGAAGAAACTAATGCAATTGGCAGGACATTTTCGATCATTAATTTCATGCACTAACTCACAACAACGGGTCATTTCAACTTTCAAGAATCATTTGAATACATGACATCTTATATATATTTTTTTTTAAAAAAAAAAAAAAACCATTAACCATTGAAAACAATCTAACAATATTGCCTTTTCAAAGTTAAGTTTTAGCCTTTTAGGTTCTTGTATTTCGAGTTGAACTCTAGTTCTGAATTTTTAATTAAAGTTTCTTAAACGTACTTGAACTTGCACAACTTGAGTAAGCAACCTTTGATGTTAAATATATAGGTTGCACATTTGCAGGGTCCAACAGTATATTTATGCCACAATAGGGAATTATGAAACTAACATATGTATTAATTCTTAGGTTTAGCTTTACTCTCTAATCTATAGCTTTACTCTCTAATTGCTTCACTGAATGAAATCAGTTTCATTTTTGGAAATTTGGTAATCTTGGGGAGGTTGTTGAACGATAACCTGCAAGTGACAATTTGATCGAGTTTCCCAACAATTAAACCAACGTGCATGCTCCTACGCTAGCCACTTTCATGCGTGCCACATGTGACTAATGCTATATATATATATATATTTTTTTTGTTGCAAAGTAAGTGCAAGGGTTGCCCACCCAAAGAGAAAAAATTGTCACTTTTAAAATAAAATATAGTTAATTAACCTAAATTCTCAAATATGATTTATTCATCATGATTATAAATATAACACCTTATATTTCTTATATATATATATATATACAAATTTGGTCTCGTATAATTAGTTGATCGATTTTGTTAATTAATATATAAATCTGACAAAATTATGCATGAGATCTGGCACGTCCCTTTTCCTAATGAATTCAATTCTTTTTAAAAGAAAATATCATTTCAATTATAATTAAGTGCTAAATAACTAGCTATAAATTAGTTTAGTAATATTCGTCACCTCAAGTTCTCCTCAAATAAAAAGTTGAAATAATATAATGTTGTTTAAAAATTCCTTATCCGAGTGAGAGGTTATGTTCCAATCTAAGGTGATGATGAATGATGAGACGTGTGTGCGCTTAAAGTTAAGTAAACGGGTTGAGTTTGCCCTTAAAATCTGATTACAAAAAGAATACGTAGAAGATAAGAGTAGGCTACCAACCAACAAATTAACTTCCCGTCCAACTTTCCAACTTTCCAACTTCTGCCTTTGCACACCTCCTCTGTATATAATAAATATAAGACAAATATGACCTCCATTTCGTCTTATTTTGAAGGCTTATTTCTTATTTTGCCTCCTTAAAGTAATTTTCCATCTCACATCACCCCATCAGATTTATTTTGTCTCACATTACTTTTTAAAACTAATTTTTGTGTTTTACTTTGTCCAATTTCGTCAATTCTAGCGAAACCATCATCAATTCTAGCTAAACCCTTGTCCACACTAACTCAGTATTTCAAACGCTGGTTTCGCTAAAATTGACGAAAGTAAACAAAGTGAAACACGAGAATTAATTTTATAGGATAATGTGCGACAAAATAAACTTGAGGGGTGATGTGAGACATGAAATTATTTTAGGGGCAAAATAATCGATAAGCCTATTTTGAATAACCGTAATTTTTCTGTTTGAGTGATGGTACGTAAACTCCATTCATTAAATGACCAAAAAACCCTTGAACTCCTTTTCGGAATGTAAAGAGTTTCCACATTCCAATGAGTTGTCATGTGTGTATTGCGAGGACAAAAGGGTAACTCTCTGAGGATGTAGGTAGGAACCTAAGAGCGTGTAGGTCATAGAAATCAGTGAGGGAGGGAGGGCATTATGGAAAATGCGTTGCTTATAAAAGCAAAGGACTCGAGAGTTGGGAGGATATCCATCCTACGTGAAACAAAATAACACGTACATCAACACGCACAAAGAAGATGAGCTACTTTTCTGGCTGCCACAAGCTTGTGATCATCGTCTACATTTTACAAATCTTGTTTAGCTGCAGCAGCTGGCTAGGCGTCGCCGGAATTTCAATGGAGGATGATCAGGATCAACAGGAAAACCCTGTAATATACCAATTATTGTCCAGCCGAGAAGATATGGCCCAAATTGCTGGATATGGAGAAGACAAGCTTTCCACAGTCCTGATTACAGGCTCCCTCCATTGCGAGGAGGCTGCTTGTAATTTGCATGCTCAAACTCATCACCATCATCACCTTCATTCATGGCCTGTATCAGGTTTGTATATTATATACATGCATACTCAACTTATTCTTAAAAATATATATGCATATATATAATTATATATATATATGGATCTTGAATATATTCTTGATAATTAGTTTATGAATCTGATTAACCATATTCGATCATGAGGTTAATATTCTGAATTTACAAGCCTAATTATACTACACTATCATCAGCTAAAAGCATTAGACCGGCCATTCCATAAAATTTCTTCCCTTAATTTCTTGTTATGATTAGATTAGATGCCATTAAATGTATGTTAGTTGTTGCAGTACTGAGTACTATTGCAAATTCAAGCCAAATTCAACGCGAGTTGACAATTTCTCAACCCAAACTCAACTTATATATGTAGTCCTTTTTCTAACCCAACCATGCATAGCTGATAGCTCAAATTTTGAGTGGGATCGGAACGACCTTGAATTAAACAAGTGAAGACTGTTTTAGATAATTCTTGAAGTCCAACTCACCTGAATTTACATAGGTGGTGAGTGTATCATATTTATTTAATTATTTTTATCTGGGAAGAAGGGATTCAAACTTAATCTCATCAAATATTTTGTTGATTAGAAATACCACTAGATCAATAGTTGGTTGTATATTAATTTTTTTTTTTTTTTGAGTTTATTGTTTTAAACCTTAAAATATATTTAATTAGATTTATTTTGGCAATGATGTGAGAGCGGACATTCTATTAATTATTTAAAGAGGAAATTTAATTTGTTTGATTCACCAAGTTACGACAATAATAACTATAAAATAAATCTATTTTCTCATAATTATTGTTTTTATTGGCAAAAGAAAATTGCATGACACATGAAGGCTTGCAAAAAGTGTGGCCCTCTTAATTAGAACATTCCTCTATACAATTTATACGCTGTCTTTGCAAATAACTGCTCTTTGAAGCAATCACCTAATTAAAATTTTGATGTTCACGTTGGACCTAGTGAAAATTATAAATAACGACTCCTAATTGATTTGGACATATTCTATTTCTTTAGGGACAATTCATATGAAGCTTGCGAAACATATAGAATAGAGAAACTGGATGGATACCACCTCAATATTAATTAGTATACTACAATAACTGTGAACCTTACAGAAAGCAATTCACGATCAACTTTGATGAGTAATTCTGATCAACCTTGACTTAAATGCAAAGCGAAAACATCATTTTACATTAATGATATTGTTTAATTTGTGGATATATATAGTTCGATTAGCTGAAAAAGAAGTGAAAATGATATATATTTGGATTCAATGCGAGACAATCATACAATTAAGATTGATAAATCATACCAAAAAGAGCATTATATTATCCAACTGGAAACATAAAAAGTATAAAACTGACATTGCATTCATCAGGAAAGTTACTTTGATGATTAACAAAATATCTGCAGGTGCTTTGGTGTCTGTCAATTGCCATATCGGAGGAAAAAAAAGGTCAAGTTGGGCACAAGGTGTCACAGATGAATTTGGAGATTTCACTATTGATCTTCCTTCCAATCTACACGCAATTCCCAACTTGGACAAAAGGTGTTCGGCTAGAGTAATTCGAATACCAAAGAACACACCATGCCAGCCAGCTTATGTCAAGAGGCACAAGGGACTGAAGTTATCATCATTTGGTAATGGTATCCGAACTTACAGTGCTGGAACGATAAGGTTCCAGCATTTTACATCTAAACCTTCACAAGCATGCATTAAGAATAGAAGCAGCAACAAAGAGATGTAATCACAATACCAACTAAATAGTAGATTGGAATCCAGCACCACAACTCTTTTGGATGGCGCTTCAGTCACAACATTGAGATACAGGGTTTTGATCCCATTCTACATATCAGATGTAAAGTATATCGGTAAAGGAAAGTATGATGACAGATATTATGTATGTAAAAACTAAGAAAATCATATTTTGTTATACAGGCCTGCTTCAGGTGGTGAATATCATATAAGTTTGGGAACATTGAGATACAGGGGTTTGAGCTCATTGTACTTATCAGATGTAAGTATATACAGGTAAAGGAAAATATGAAAGCAGACATCATGTATGTAAAGACTTCAAAAATTAAATCATATTTTGTTAAACTGGCAAGTAAGGTGATGAATATCATATGACTATAAGTTTTACAAAATGAGAGGCGATCTCAATCAACCTCAAGGTTTACCAACAATATTTTAAGACTAATTAAAGAAATTAAAGAATCCTTAAAGAAACTTCATCTACAGATATCATCCTATGAAAACTACTCAGGACCTAAATTACTCTTCTGCTCAGCTCCAGAAACTATGTATTTTGCCACGTCAGCGCAGCAGGTCAGCTTATCGGCTTTCTCCTCAGGGATTTCAACGGAGAATTCTTCCTCAAAGGCCATAACCAGCTCCACCCTGTCTAAACTATCCAGGCTTAAATCCTTCTGGAAATCAGCTGTTTCAGTAACCTGTTCAGGGGTCAAGTGGCCTGTCAATTTTCTCACATTCTTGTTATTGGGTGAGGACAAGGTTAATCTAGGCTGAAATTAAGGCAGCATCAAGTTCAAGAAACTCAACACACAATGCTCTAATGAATGAGTGATTGGTGGTCCATCAATTCCAACAAGCATAGAATGCACAGATGACACAGAAACTAGTGAAATGAAAACAGTAAGAGTGAGATAACTACCTTAGATGCATCAATTTTATCAAATTTCTTCACCAGTCCAATCACTTGGTCCATTATTTGATCAGTGTTGGTACCTGTTGCTGCACACATACGGCGGCTTAAACATTTGAGCACATTCCCTCTTTCAGTGAGCAACCATTTTTCAGCTGAACTCCCCACTCTCACATGCCACAAGATGGAATTTCTAATGCTTTGCATGTTGAGGAGATCTGGAAACCAACAAAACTCAGTTTCAAGTCGGCACATACAAATATAGGAAAGCATCAAGATTATCATCACAACTAACCAATCAACGTGTAAGTAATGTGGCCATGACATGATCCTTTTAAATGCAACAAAGCTCAGTTGCATGTGGTTGTTGGGCCACAAGCAACCAAAGAAACTTCTAGGAAACTTGTAAGGTAAAGAGGAAAATGCAAGCACAAATAGTTTTGCAGCTAAATGAAGTATACTAAGTAACAAACGAGCATCTATTCAAAAGCTTAAGCCATCAGGTGTTAAAGGCCATATGAAAGTTCTGAAGTCATATCAAGAATTCTATCTAACCCATGTGAGATTTCTTTCCTTAACAATGAAATTCTGCCTTTTGAAACCTTGCATTCAAGATTTGATCAGTCATATAGTGCACAATTAAGAACTACTGTATTTGTGTTTAGAACTTGTTTAGCTAAAATCTTGTGGAATATCATTGCAAGCTGACAAAACCCAATACCATTGTAAACAGGGCAAAGTATTTGGAATAAGGAGCAAGACGAAAATAGAGTGATAACCAGTAATCGAAAGGCATATGGTAAAACAAGAAATTACAGTCCAAATTTGCCGTTACTTAAATTTCAAGCAGAAATCACAAAATGGTTATGGTGGTACAAAAAAGCAAAAACAGTAAAGTGGAGAAGAAACGAACATACGAGGAAACAAAGTAGAGACTGATCACTCACGAGACTGCCGCTGTTGGCTTTGCTATCTATCTGTTTGCTTTAATGCCGCACTGAAAACAAATTAGAGTTGGCTGCTTTCCCCGTTTTTGAGGTCGCTTTAGAAAGGCGGAGGAGGCCTTGTCTATAAACATAGGGGGTGAGATAGACCTGCGGCGGACCAATGAGCATCTGGCTAATTCCTAATTGGACCTGCGTGGGTTTTGGAGCCTAGTGAATCGATATCAAAAGCCCAACCCAACACTCTCTCTGTTTTTATTTGTTTTTTGCAAACAACCATTTATTTATTTTTATGCTCAAAGCCTAAAACAACCATTTAATTACCTGCATGGTCCATGCTATGTCCCAAATCAACCAACTCAACCTCCAAAATTAAAACGTTGTTTTGTTTTGGTATTTGAACTTTACTATTACTGTGAAAAATACAATTGTGAAATAAAACAACTGTAAAGTAAAACAATTGAGTGTTTGATAAATTATGTTTTCAAAAGTAGTGTAAATGCAAAAAACAATATCAATGTGTTTGGTAAATTTTAATATAAAATTGTTGTGGTTATGTATAATTACTAAAATAGACATAATGCTAAAAACTGCCTGATATAAAGGATAACCCTCTGTCATTTTGAATAAAAATTGAGGGTATATTGGGAAACACAAATTTTTTATTAATGAAGCCCACAACTTTCATTCATAAAAGTTTGAAAAGCATATAAATAATTGTTTTTCAAAATGGTAGTGAGTAAGTTAGAATTGTGAAATACTACAACTTTTGCTTTTATTACAAAACAAAAACTGTTGTGAGTAACTTAAAATTGTCATCTACAAAAGTTTTTTGTTGTCTAACTACAATCCCAAAAGGGTCCTTAGTATGAGTAATATTAGAAATTCCAAATTAGGATAATAAATGATGTGACAACGTTTATAAATATATATATTTGGTTCCATTTTGATGTTTATTTATTTGCAATAAGTAACATACGAGAAATTTTTATGTGTAACCGATACACCGTCACGTGGTGTAACTAATCCAACATGTCATAATATGGATGAATGTTATATTATACCCTACTAATATAAATATATCGTCCAATAATACCCTTACACGCTGAATTATTTACACCACGTGACGGTGTATCGGATACACCTAATAATTTTTCGTAACATACAGAAACATAAACTGCTGCATCATTTAAAATCTAAATTTAGAATCTCTAGCATTATTCTTGATTAAATTTTATGACAATTATTCTAATAGAAATTTGATTTTGCACTTTTACTACAAAAAAAATTTAGATACCAAATTATGAGATATTATAGTTTAGATACTAATTTAGACACAAATCATAATTGAGATACTAATGTGAAAAAAACTCAAAATACTAAACAAAAAGAGAGAAAAGGAACCGAAAAAGGATAGTACCAGTAGGATACCAACAAATTCAAGTTCTCCGTAAAATAATTTTGGTAATAAAAAAGTATTTCTGATAATCAAAGAAAATAATGACAAATATAAAAATAAAGGGTCTCCTCAAACTGAATGGCCTTCATTCTCCGTTGCGGCTTTGTGTGTGGAGTGTTGTGACTTGTGGGAGAGAGAGAGAGATTAAAAGGCTCAAAGGCTAAAGAAAAAGACTTTGTCAATATGATGACGTGAAGAGCATCCCCATTAAACCAACACCATCATTGGGCCACCATTCGATCTTCCAAACTCATCGGAGATTATTACTTTTTTTTATTTATGATTATTTATTATTACTCATCAATCAATTAATTACTTACCCCCTTTTTTTCACTTTCTTCTTTACATCTGCGGTCTGCTTGCCCCCTTTTGCGTTGTTGCTGCTTTGTGCTTCTTAATCTGATAATCTCTCTCTCTATATCCCAGGTTTTTATTTGTTGGGCTGTTTTTTTTTTTGGGTTTTGAAGATTGAATTAATTAAAATTTGTGATTTTTCATCATATGAGTTTGGATTCCGATTCTGCAAAGTGGGTATGCTGCTTTCGTGATTTTGTTTTTGTGGGTTGGTACTTGGTGGTGGTGGTGGTGGTGGTGATATTGGTACAATCGTAATGGGGAATGTGAATGTGAGAGAAGATGGTGGTGGAAGCCAATCAGGGGCTGAGGAAGAGGGTGGTGGTGGGACCCTGCAGGAGGGCCATGCCCATGGCCATGGTGGTGGTGTTGTCGGAGGCGGCGGTGATGGGTCGTCTGAGTTGATGGGGCAGTCACCTCCTCATAGCCCTAGGGCCACTCACTCCCCGTTGATGTTCACTCCCCAAGTCAGTTCCTTTTTTCCCTCATCTTTACTTTTTATTTATTTATTTATTTTCATAGTATGTGCTTTTGCTGTTTCTTAAAGTTGGAGACTTCTGTGATTTAGCTTTAGAAGTTAAACCAAATCATTCCTGGGTCTGTGAAAATTCCATGGCTGTGAATTATGCTGTGGAATTGTTAACTGAATTTTGTTTTTCTTTTTGTTTGATATCTTTCGGAGATACCACCAAATCAATGTTAATGTCTCTTAGAAGTTCACTAGTTGCTCCATCTTCCAAGCAACTTCGGAGAGGCTATGTGGGTTTGTGCTTACAATCCCTCAATCATATACTTTCTTGTTTCTTTGTTTTCCTACTTTATCTGGAAATCAGAAAAAGTCAAATCGCTTTATCATCATGCAATCTGCTTATCTTTGATGCATTGGCTATGTGGCTCTTTGTGATAAGCATGTATTCTGAATCATTGAATTAGAAAAAACAGAAGTAACAGTGGTCAACTGTAGGACGATAACCGGAAACCTAGTAATAAAGTTTATGTTTTTTCCTGACATTGGAATATCAGTTTTTACATAAATCTATCATGTGCTCCACTACCAGGCTCTAATACTTGATTTTTAGTGTGAGGCCCCTTGAATACCCTTTTGATAGTCTTTTCTTAATGTTTATCCATGGCAATCCATGATCCTTCTGTTCAATTCTATTATTTTCTTCTCTATCCAGGTTCCTGTGGTTCCATTACAAAGACCTGATGAGCTGCACATCCCAAACCACTCACGGATGCAAAATTCAGGATATGAAGACATGTACTGTGAGCAAGGAATTCCAACTATGATTACATGGAGCTATGGTGGGAAGGAAGTAGCTGTGGAAGGGTCGTGGGATAATTGGAAGACAAGGTTCTGGAAAAATATGTTTAAATTATGAATTTAGTTTGCAGTACATGAACTCCTGCCTTAGTTTGTAATTCTATCTGTTTTTCAGAATGCTCTTACAGAGATCTGGGAAAGACTTTACTATTATGAAAGTACTGCCATCCGGTGTTTACCAGTATAGGTTTATTGTTGATGGGCAGTGGAGGTGTGCCCCTGACTTGCCATTGACCCAAGATGATTCTGGCAATTCTTACAACCTTTTAGACTTGCAGGTAATAATTGTGATATCTTGAGTTAATAGATATATAGAATATGAATGTGACAACCGAACTATAGAGCCCTTGGATATATTTATTGATCTCATTCAGAACTAGAAAACTGCTAGTCAGATCCGATTAATAGTATAACCTTCTCTTAATACTCGATCAGGGATTAATGAGTATAAACTTCTCTTAAAATATTCGGTTATCTCAGAAATATATGTTAAACAACCTCCTTAATAATCGTTATTAGTCTAAATAGTGAACTATGTCTATTCATTGTATTTGCTAGCTGTTAATAGTTATGTAAATTGCTTAATTCTAGGCCTTTAATTTACTAGCTGTAGGTTTTAATTCCTTAGCTGTTTTGTCAACTCTTGTAACTATAATTAGCCCTTTCTAAGAGATGAATAGACACACAGAATTCAAACTCTTACAATATAGATATTATAATGGCATTGCTTGATGTTTAGTGTAATATCATCATTTATAAATTCTATTGCACATGAATTCGTTGAAACATCTGAGATCTGTTTTTGCATAGTGGTTATTTTTCTTTTAATATAAATCCTACTTTTCTGGACTTTGTTTTCCTTTAGCTATATAGTACATAGTATCCATAATATCCTTTAATATTTCTCTTTTCAGCGAGTATCAATATTAGATACAACGTTTACCAATATTTTCCTTTCAAACATTTCATTCAAAGTGTCCTTCATTTACAGTCTAATTTCTCTTGATATTGATGTTTTGTTGACATTTCCATATTTTCAGACTCTCAATATTTCCATCAACATTGATTTAATACCATCAACTTGGCTTAGCTTTTAAATTTATGCTTGCATTTTTGGTGGACTGCTTGTTCACCTTCATTGTACTGCTATCCAGTTTCTATTCAAAATCTTTCTATCCAAAACTTGTATATAGGAGAAGGATCAAATTACACCCAGTTTAAAATTGGTTTTTGTTACACCCCTAACCCACTGTCGGATTAGAATTTCTGCCCATGCTCGCCATGCTCACAAAACTTGAAGATGACTATTCAATGTAAAATTTGGTATGCATGATCTCATGAGACGGTGGATTTTTAAAAAATACTGATCTCATTAAAACCCATTAAGGGGTGTGACAACAAGGGGTGTAGCTTTGAATCTTTCCATATACGTGTAATGTATGTTTTTTCTCCTTTAATTGAAATTGCACATTTCTTTGCGAATTTTTAATCAAGAAGCATATATGCTGGTTACCCTTTTCTTATTTCTTTTCTGAATTAGTGTCTTCTGTTTTTAATCTCTTAAGTGGCATCAACTTGTGTTTTCTCATGTCTGGGTTATCTTGGGTCTAATGTATAGTTCTAATTATGAGTGTCCAGAATTTGTTGGAAAATTAGGCGTGGATGCCTGAGTCTATCAAGCTGATAGATATTATTGATTTGTTCTGCAGGATTATGTTCCAGAAGACATTGGAAGCATTTCTGGTTTTGAACCTCCCCAGTCCCCAGACTCGAGTTATAACAACCTGCAACTTGGATCTGAAGATTTTGCGAAAGAGCCACCATTGGTTCCTCCACACCTACAAATGACACTGCTCAATGCACCTTCATCTTACATGGAGATGCCACCTCCTTTGTCAAGACCTCAACATGTGGTGCTTAATCATCTCTACATGCAGAGAGGGAAGAGTGGCCCATCTGTGGTGGCACTTGGTACAACAGAGAGGTTTATAGCAAAGTATGTGACAGTGGTTCTCTACAAGTCCTTGTAGAGATAAACAAACATACAGAATGTATGTACTCCATGGATCCCTTCATGTAGTTAGTTTATATAAATTTAAAAGTTAAATGCCATTTTACTGGCTTAAGTATGATGAGAGAGGATTATCAGGTGAAACTTCAAGATTGTATTTTCACGCAATGCCATTGCTTAATGGCCATTGATCCAACTGCTTTTACATGCATACTGACTCATGCAGTTTTCGGTTGTTCATTCATTTGTCTTTTTCTTTTTATGTGTTTTTTGAAAATGTGTAAATTTTAAGATCCATATGGTAAGACAGAGGGAAGGTCCAGATAGTAGTGGTACAACATGAATGGCCAAGTGAGGCAACATAATCAGCGTCAAAATTTGCTTCCGGATAAATGTGCCTGATGGAGACTTGGGTAAAGGACTTCATGATCAAAGAGATGTTGTGCAGACTGATATCAACTTTCATGGGTGTTTGTGGATAAATCCACGAAGGTTCAGTGACCAACCGCAAATTTTCACGTGGCATTGATAAGAATATTTGCAAGCATACAAAATCATTCCAAGTAATAATAGTGATAAGTAAGATATCGTTCCAACGGAGATTATTTAATCCACTAATTATCAAATAATTAACTTAAATTCTATTTGATCAACCTTTTGTTTAACTTTAATAAACCAAATTACTAAAACTAAGCAAATAAACAAACAGGCACGAAGAACGATCAAGATTATGAACACTAGAGCATCAAATTCACTTGATTAATCCTACCCAATTCCTTTAGCATATTAATCCCTAATTACTATCCATATTGACAATTGGATTTCCCTAAGTTATTTAATATCCCTTACTAAGGCTCAACCAAAAGTATTTCCGATTAACAACTCATTCTTTATTAGAGCAACAAATTTAGAAAACCAGAAACCTATTGAGTTCATGGAAAAACCTTGGAGAAATTGCATGATTCATGTTAGTCATGCTACAACACTCATTCAAATCATGGTTTATATTACCAGAAGCAACACAAAATATTACTTGTTAGGTCTCAATTTAGTCATCATATCAATTAAATGTTGGCCAGACATTCAAAGCATTAAGAACAGTAACATAAACTCAACATGGAATAATAAAGAGCAAATAATACAACTATTGAAATTGGATATTCATAATCAGGCTACATCCTAGCCCTAGTAAAGAAGTTTAGCTATCCATAACAATAACTACAAAAACAAAGAGATTGAGTTTTGTCATAGAGTAAACCCGGACAATGATCTTGATTAAATCCAGAAAACGATGAAAACCCCTAGCTGCAACGTTGCTAAGAATTCTCTGCTTCCTTCAATTGTAAGTCTTCTCCCTTTAGATGATGATCTTCTCCCTTTAAATAAGAAACAAATCATTTTCTTATTTGGTAAAGACTTTCCTTGTTGGAATTGGATTATTCTTATGATGAGTTGTCATTGATGATTTGGCATCCAAAATCCCAACAAAAATAGGATTAGACCTTAAAAAATAAACCTGGATCCCTCTAGATACTTCCCAAATATACATAACATCAATTGGGCTCCAAGAAAGAAATCTAAAAAGAATTGCTTTGCATTTTCGCACAAAATCTCCTGCCTGAACTGCCTTTACTAAAATAGCCATAACTCCTACTAGAAAAATGCAAATCACGAACCGTAAAATTCCTCGGAAAGTTAACATCTGTATCTTTCCAACAGTACAAGGCACGACATCTGGTTTGCTCCGAGAGATGCAGTTTATTCCGCGAAGTTGATTGATCTGCACAATAATTTCTACTCCAAAAATATCCATTTTTGCTTTTTTCTCCTCTTTGACATTTTAAAGCTCCAAAATCCCATCGTTTTCCTTCAATTTCGTCCTTGGGTTGTATTTCCTAAATCAACTCACAAAACACATCAAACAACCAATTTCACACAAAAACATTACAAAATAAAAGGTAAAAGTGGTATAATAATTATGCATTTTATGAATATATCAGGCATCATGAATCCTACTTGGCACTTTGACTTCTTAACCATTGACTTAATTGGTAGTGTATCTCTACTAACGTGTTGGCTCTGATTAGTTAGATCACCTTCGGTCCGAACCGAACTCATTTCTTGAAGATTGCTCGCTTTTATTCGAATGCACATCTCCGCATATGTCAATTCAGTTCGATATCTTTGATGCAATTTAACTGATATGATCTTCCAAAAGATCATTTTTGACTCGTTTTCTTGGTTTCCAAGTACCTAGTTCGGCTTAGACTATCTCTGGGCCCATCAGGCACATCTCTCAACCCTTAGGCGATGATTTAGGGAAAATACCTATGTCCAGTTCGGCTCGAATCTACCATTTCACCGCTATACTAAAAAATTAGAATTAGGATGAACCGCCACACTTGAGTATTTGTGATGGGACATGCTATAAAGTATGACAGTCTAGGCTCCAATAATGACTTTTGGGACAATCAACTATGACTAATCACATTTGCATTCAATACAGGCATTGAATGCATAAGTGCTTGGTAGTTGTACATGGCACTGTTTCGAATCCTAGACGTGGCTTCTTCACCAGCGTTCATCTTCATGCAGGTAAACTTCCCTTGTCCTTCCTTTTGCCTATATAAGTTCACTTATATGCACAAAAAAGGGGATCACAACAACACAAGAAAAATATACACAGCCACTGAGAATATCCCCAGAAGTTCTTACCTTGTTCTTCATTATTCTCCCAAGTTCAACCTTTGTTCTTGCTTGTTCTTCTCTATTCTTATTCAAACACCACCTAAGATACATCATTGACTTCATCATTGGAGTATATTAGGCTGGTACCACACTGGTCCATGTTACTTTGATCTTTGTTCATGCAGGAAGGGTTCATCAAGATCATCTAGCAATCCAACAAGCTTCGTTCATCACTAGTCAACGGTACAATCATCGTCCAGCCCATCTCTTTGAAGTTGCTGCAACATTTGACAAATTTTTGCATCAATAGATTGGCACCGTCTGGGGGAAACTTGCGCTCAGCCATTGTGTTCATCACTGCGATTGCTAAGTCCTTCCCCCGACAATCGTTACTACCTTCATCCCTACAACATGACCACCTCTCATAACAACAGCTCTTCTTCAGAAGAATCCCAACATAGTCAACAACGACATTAACCTAAGACTCCTGACAGAATGAGAAAGGCATATCCTGCTAAAACGACCAAGTCTAAAAACCCTTTGAAAATCAAGATCGCCAATAGGCTCCTTAGGGAAAACCAAAGACACTTGGCCGCTGGGAATGAACTCCTTAAGTGGAACAACGAACTCATAGCCAAACAAGCATAGCAAGCTTCTGAAATTGCTCGTTATTGAGCTCGACTTGAGATGAGCGGAAGATCTGGCCTCCAATCAAGACAGACCCGAACTGAACAGGAGGCCCACTCCCCATCATCCTCTCAGCGAATCACCCAAGCGGATGTCGATAACCATCCAACTCGGCAAAATGTTTGCTGTACTTTCCCAAGTTTGGAGGATATGCCCCTAGCCGAACAGTTCGAATTCTTGAACGTCCGTCTGTTTCTTCAATGTAAACGGGCAACCTTCAGGAGAGAATCTCTAGATACTCAAGAAGGTAACCCCCTTGAGCCGACTGGTGAACAACGTGTCCCAATCGAACTCTAAACCCACCTGGTTCGAACGGACCGAGAGTTCTAGTCAGAAGCCAACTCGACCCCGTCGCCAATTAAACGGTCGAGGCTAGCCCCGAACACTCTACTTCGGAGACACACTCAGGAAGACAGCCTGTTGGAGATCGACTTGGACCCACCATGATCATGTCCGAACGGCGCCTAGTTAGTGAAAGGATCACTCGCCAACCGATGAACGAATGATCGGCGACCGAATTGAGGGGTCAACAGAAACCGCACCCTGACCGAACACACTTGATGTGGAGAACCTTATCCATAATTTGGTACAAAACCAAATATGGAGCGTCCATGATCGGCTCGGCCAGGTCGAGATCTCTAGGGCATACACGGGCCGAAGCGATCATGGAGAAGAACTCCATCTTCCATACACCAGCACAATTATGGATGCTAAAGTCTTGAGGGACACCAAACCCCCTAAGATGGACCAATACGATGGGACCAAGGATCCATATGATCATCTCGACAACTTCAGATATGCCATGGAAACTCGCCAAGCATCCGAAGCCACTAAGTGTCGAATCTTCCCTTCAACCTTGAAGGGATCGGCTCAGGGATGGTTCCGAACTCTCTAGCTGAACTCCATTGACTCCTTCTCCGATCTTAGACAAGCTTTTTTGACCAGATATCGGGTTGTATCTGAACGACTCTACAACTTGAACGATATGTCATTAATCAAACAACAGGAGGGAGAAAGTTTGAAAACTTACCTCATATGCTTCAACGTGGAGTATAAGAAGTGCGATGATTGTGATGACCGTTCAGCTAAAAATGCTCTTATGCAAGGTTTGTGTGCTGGCGGTCTATGTTCACATTTGATGAGAAATCCTCCCACCAGCTACGATGAACTCTCTACCGAAGCCACCAAGTACGCTCGTTCAGAAGAGTGGGACGCCCAGGTAAAGGCACTCAAGTCTAACCAAACTGTAGTTAAGAGGAAGGAGGCAGAAATTACAAGCCCTAAGCCTCAAACCCAGGCGAAAAAGGCTAAAGTTGATGAGCCTCGTCAACTCTTGAGTAAAAGACCTAAGTACGTTAAGTATACAGAGTACACTCCACTGAATGCGAGCTTGGAAACAATACTCTCCAAAATCAAAGATCAGCTTCCTGTCCCCAAAGAAATCCGAGGTCCACCTCCTAACCGGTTGAAAGAGGCCATCTACTGCAAATACCATTCCAACCATGGTCACGTCACTAACGATTGCTACACCCTGCGTGATGCGGTAAAGACCCTTACCTGAGCTGGCAAGATCAATCAATTTCTTATTGGTGCTCTGAAAGAGAAAAGAGATAAATATAGATAGGTAACCAACACCTCTGACACTAGGGAAGCCGCCATCGGTTCGATCGGCGGAGGACCGACTTTTGTGGGGAGTTCTAACCGAGCTCAGAAACGCTATATCAGGGAAGTCCATGAATCGCTATCAATCCAGGCGGATAAGCCGAGCTCTTCCAAGAAGCAATACAGGAACTGGGCTCTGGTTATCTTCGAGGCAGATGAACGCTAAGAAGTCATCTTTCCGCACTATGATCCGGTCGTGATAGTATTTGAAGTATCTGGAACCACAGTAGCTCGATCTTTCGTTGAAGGAGGGAGCTCAGTCAACATTCTCTACTATTCAGACTTTAAGCAGTTGGGCATTGATAAGGACAAGCTCGAAACCAACACCCCAGCGCTGATCGGATTTGGTGGTGAAGTAGTCCAACCTCTCGGACACATGTATCTTTCTCTGTCCCTTGGGCGAGGCTTCATTAAACCGACTTGCATGACCTATTTCATGGTCCTCAAGAGACCATCCATTTACAATGTTATTTTGGGGAGACCAACCTTGGTCGAGTTGGACTATATTGTATATTATGGTAACCTTCTCATCAAATGCCCCATTGGTGATGAATGCGTAACTATCCGGGGAGACCAATGTTCAGCGAGGACATGTTACGCAGCTTCCATCAAACAGAAAGGCCAACTACCAAACTCTAACTACCGAACTCCCAAGAGTTGGACTTCATCGCCGATGTTGGGTGATGGCCTAGGGCAGAAACATTCGACTTCGCATCAAATCCGAAGACGCCAGCTTGGCCTCTTCTAGTTGAACATTGGGAAGAGGTCCCAATCTTTGATGATATGCCAGATCGACTCATTCAGGTCGGGTCCAGACTTAGTCCTTCACAGCGGTCCGATATTTTAGCAATCCTCCGTGCTAAATCTGAAGTGTTCGCTTGGTCATATGATGACATGCCAAGCATCTCATCTGACGTGATCACTCACAAGTTGAACATTAACCCTATGAGCAAGCCTGTTTGCCAAAAGAGAAGGGCATACGACCTAGTTCGTTATGCTGCCATAGTTGAAGAGATGACTAATTAAGCTTCAGAAGAACTGTTTCATCTGAGAGGTCAACTATCCGAATTGGCTCGCCAACGTAATGATGGTCAAAAAGAGCAACAAAAAATGGCGGATGTGTATGGACTTCACTGACCTAAATAAGGCATTCCCTAAAGATAGTTTCCCCCTATCAAAGATAGTTTAGCTGGTTGATGCCACGGTGGGACACTAACTTCTCAGCTTCATGGATGCCTATTCATGATATAATCAAATCCTTATGCACAAACCATACCAAGAAGATATTTCCTTCCTAACCGATCGAGGCATATACTGTTACAAAGTCATGCCATTCGGACTCAAGAATGCAGGGGCGACTTATTAGAGGTTGGTCAACCATATGTTCAGATCATCTATAGGAAAATCCATGGAAGTTTATGTGGATGACATGCTAGTTAAGAGCGTCAAGGCTAACAACCACGTCAAGGATCTTTTAGATATATTAGAAGTCCTCAAACAATATCAGATGCGACTTAACCCTGCGAAGTGCGTATTCGGAGTTGAATATGGGAAGTTCCTTGGCTACATGGTCAGCCAAAGAGAAATTGAGGCCAACCCAGAGAAGATCCAAGCCCTGATTAATATGAAGTCACCCCAAACACGCAAATAGATTCAAAGCTTAACTGGGAGGATTGCAGCTCTAAATCGTTTCATCTCAAAGTCCACTGATCGATGCTTACCCTTCTTCAAAGCTCTGAAAGGAGCAGGAAAAACCATCAATTGGATGCCTCAATGCAAACAAGCTTTCCACGATCTAAAAGAGCATATGGGCGAGCCCCCAATTTTATCTAAACCTGAAGAAGGAGAAGATCTATTCCTTTATCTTTTAGTATCAAACTCAGCACTCAGCTCGGTATTGGTCAGGGAAGTTGATGGAATTCAGCACCCAGTCTTCTATATGAGCCGAGCACTTCTTAATGCTGAGACCAGGTATCCTAAATTTGAAAGGATGGCATTGGCCCTTGTCAGTTCAGCTCGGAATTTACGACCTTATTTCCAAGCTCATTCCATAGTGGTATTAACTGATCAGCCACTTAGTTGTATCTTAGCTAAACCTAAAACCTCAAGTCGGCTCATCAAGTGGTCCATCGAGCTTGGTGAATTTGACATCAGTTATTGGCCAAGAACAAACGTCAAAGCTCAAGCTCTCTCTGATTTCATTTGTGAGTCTACAATCAAAAAAGAAGATCAAATCAGACACCCAGATAATTCCTCACTAACAAGTAAAGACCCTACTATACCGGTTAAGATCTGATCTGATCCATACTTATGAACCTATTTGTGGACGGATCTTCCAACCTCATGGGCAGCGGAGCTGGCCTAGTCCTAGTTGTAAGAACCCGACCCAAATTTCTTTGGAAATTTAAATTTTATTCAACTTTGTTCATTTTAAGAGATTTTATAAGGAGATGTGTGAAGTCGAGGACATTTTAGACTTTTGAATTTGGGGACTTAAAATTCATAAATTTCTCCCCCTTTCTAGAACATTCTACTTCTCTCTCTTAAATTTTTTTCATCTCTCTCTCTCCCGCACACCCTTTTTTTTTCTTTTTTCTTTTTTTTTTCCATTTATCTTTC
>QANW01007298.1:1020741-1056521 GCA_003254865.1 Dryas drummondii | reverse complement strand
TCTCTCCCTCTCTCTCTCTCTCTCTCTCTCTCTCTCTCTCCTCTCCTCTCCTCTCCCGCACACCTCCCCTGCGCACACCAACCCAGCCACCACCACTGGCCTTCGCCGGCCACCACGACCCACTGACGTGAACCCCACCAGTCGGCCAACAGTTCCAAGCCGCCACCATCACCGACCAGCCACCACGCGCACGGGAAATCATCCAGAAACGCCCAATTTTTGCCGCCTCTTCCTCGCTGGATTTCGGCCAAATCCTAGCTCCTTTCATTCCTATTCACTATTACAAAAGCACTTATTCCTGGTGGAATTAAATCGCCAGGAAAAACAATTTTCTGGAGGAAAAATAATTAAATCCGCCAAGATTATGAAGCAGTGGCGGATAGAGTTTCCGCTAGTATTAAAACCGCAGGCAAAACACTTTTCCTGGCGGACGGCTGTCTAAATCCGCCAGGAATACCATTTCACGCTGTCAAGGCATTAAACTTTTCCTGGCGGATATATCCGCCGGCATTAACTCAGTCCTGGCGGATATAACCGCCGGCATTAAATAAGTCCTGGCAGATATAACCGCTGGAATTGATAGTATATCCGCCAGGAAAAGAAATAAAATATATAAAAATGTTTTTCTGGCAGATATAACCGCCGGCATTGATCGTATATCCGCCAGGAAAAGTAATAAAATATATTAAAAATCCTTTCCTGGCGGATACAACCGCCATAATTATTGAATATATAAAAAAAACTAATTAATATAAAACATTTCCAATAATAATTATACACTAATAAACATAAAATCTTTCAATTAACAATACATGTCAAATAATATTGTTCTATCAATAATCTACTCAAGTCCTGCAGCAGAACCCGAACCCGAAGCTGAATGTGACCCTGATCCTCCCTGCGGACCAAACTGTCTCATAAATTCTTCATCACCTAAATTACCGGAAAACAATCCGGAAAATCCAACACCTGTAGAATGATGTGACCCACCAGGAGATGGCTGAGAAGGTACCTCTGGCCGATACATAGGCATCTGCAAAGGTGACCGAGACATAAATGACATCTGGTACATAGGATGCATCGAGAACATTCCATAGGGACAATGTGGAGGCTGACTCTGGTTAGAAGGCTGTTGTGGATGCGAGCTCTGCGGGTGTGTCTGTGGCTGCATCATCACTTGTTGATGCTGCATAAACATCATCATCTATTGCTGCTGCAATTGTTGTTGCTGTTGTTGCTACTGTAGCTGAGTCTTTAACAGCTCAATTGCCTCATCTTGGGCATCCTGCTTAGCCTGCATAGCCTCCTGCTTCTTCTGCCATTCGAGGCACTGTGCCTCCAAAAGAGCTTCTCTAGTCTTCGATGATCTCCGAGAATAACTACTAGATTGAGCCCTAGCATAAGGCACCATTTTAGGTGTCACCCCATGTCCATAGAGCCGAACTCTATTTTTCCTCTCAGGACCCATCTCCTCAACATACACTTATGTCGAAGTTCAGAAGTATCATCCGCTCTAGACTCAACCCGTGACTTAACAGAATTCTCCATGGACATCTAATAAACAAATATTTAGATAAATTTGTAAGTAAAATTTAAGAATATATAATACACATTATAGAAAAAAAAAAAAAAAAACTAGTATAATATTTACCCCTCTCTCCTCCGATGGCACATCAATCCAACTATTGTCTTTGAGCGTGTGGGTGACACGAAAGAAAGTAACGGGATCGGGTTCAACTCCATGCTTCTTCTTCTAAAAATTTAAACCATTAAAAAAAATAATTTATAATATATTTATGTGCCCTAATTAAATAAAATTGCAACTCAATAAGATGAAAAAAAATTAACTATACTCACATAATCTTCACGAAGACGTTCAAATGTCCACTATCCTGATGTATGGCTCATCGTTTGTTGAGAACGATTAGCTTTATTTTTCACAGCAATCTCCTAAAAGGTCAAACAGAATATAAATTAGTTATAATTGCACATACTAGTATTATTAAATATTTGATTAAAGGTTGTCACCTGAGTTTTTGGGTTATCCCAATGTTCCACCATCTTCGCCCACTGCACAGGATCTACATTATTGGGACATCTCAACCGCCGTTGACCTGTCCTGCCAATGTAGTACTTCCCTTTCAAATATGCTATGTACTCTTTATAAGCATGTTCAGCAATGTGCAAAGTCATGGTCTTAATCACGGGCATTTTTACCAAATCCTCATCACGAAAAGTGATAGTGCCCTACATCCATAAAAAAAACAATTATAAGTAAATATTTACAGGCATTTTACTTTTAATATCATTTTTAAAAAATAAATTGATACCCGTATTCTGTCCCACAAAGTGTTCTTTGTTTCTTCTTCAACCAATCTCCAATCATGCACTAGAGGAACATTATTGGGATCTTTTACTTCAGAAGATATAAACTTCGAAAACAAACTCTATACTGTTTTAAGAAATACACTTCCCGCTCGAACTAAATTCACAATATTCTTTACCCCTATGATCTTTACCAGCCCACTTAATCTTTCCGAGACCACGTCTTCTCCTTTGAGGCATTGCTACTGTAACGACCCGACCCAAAGTTGACTTTTCAAACTAATGGACTTTCGTCTTTGACCTTGGGTCCGTTTGATAGATCTCGAGTCCACGAGTTCGTAGACACGCGACACGCGTCAATTGGAGCTACGGTTTGAAAGATACGGGCTTTTGAAGCGAGTGGCAAACTTGTAATTTTTACAAAAGTGGATTTTAAATACCCAAAAGTCAGATTTTTCTCACTATCTCTCCTCTCTCTCCCCGTTTCTCTCTCTTTCTCTCTCGCGCGCGCCTCCTTCTCTCGCCGCCCCTGCCATCGGCGCGTGAGGGCGCGTCCGGCGGCGGCTGGTGTCGGGCTTTGGCTCCCCGCCATCGCCACCCTCTCCTCTCTCTACCCCTGGCCTCCGTTCAACCCAGAAAAGCCTCGAAAATCCGAAACCCAGCTTAGACCCGATTGGAGCCTCGCCGTCGATCTGACTGTTCCGGCGAGATTTGGGTGGCAGGACCCACTGGGTCTTGTTCGTTTCACTACGGCGAGTTCAACCGTAGTGTCCTCCTGCTCCGATGATGCTCTACGACGGAGCAATGAGCTCGGGAAGTCCAAGTCAGCCGCCGTCTTCCGCCGCCGATTTCGGCCATTTCCGGCGAGATTTGGCCGTCGGTCCAGTTGTCAAAAATGATCTTCGAGGTACGGGCTATCTTTCCCCTAAGGTGTGTTTTCCCAATTTTGAGAAATTGAAAATTGATTTTAGGGTGTTTGTTATATTTCGAATTCCTTGAAATTGGACTTGAATTTGAGTGGATTTTGTGCAATTGAAGGTTTTATTATGCAATTAGGATTAATTGGAGTTGAATTTGGGTATTCCTAGGTTTGTGCCGCCACTGCCACTGTTGGCTCCGCCACTCGTGGCGGCGGGTTGGATGGTTTCTTGTATTTTTCCACTTCCTTAGAGTTCTAGTAGCTTAATTTTAGGTTCGGTGACTATCTGAGGTTATTTTTGTGTGTTGTTTATGGCCGGGCAGCCACCGTGTGTGGTGGTTGGCCGCTTGTTTCGGTTGTTTAACAGCTAGTTAAAGAATCTATTGTATATTGTTGGTTGTCTGGTCTTAACAGGTAGATGGGCTCGGAAAATCTCATTCCCGATGCCGTTATGCTGTCGGATTTGGTATCTGAGCAATGACACCGTGAAGGGTATTTCGGTCTTCTACGTAGTTAAATTGTGAGTGGAACGTATCGGACTTTCAATGTAAAGTACCGTTAATAAATCGTCGGTTTTTGTGTGATTTGATGCTTTATGTTAGAGGAAGCCAAGTATAAGGTTCAGACCATGAGAAGGAATTAACGAAGATTTTGTCTAAAGGATTAAGTGAGGATTAAGCAATTATCATACAGTAGACTGTGAATAGGAATGACAAACAAGTGAGGGGGTGTGAGTAGGAATCAATTTTGGAGAAGGTTTCGGTGTAGCTCGGGATAGACTGTGAGTGAATCTTAGGTTTTCGAAATGCTTTGCACCTTTTATAATTCAACTCTTTTCTTGATTTATTTGAGCATGGACAGTTTTTGGAAATAATTTTTGGTATTATTTTGGGGAAGTTTTATTAATGAAATTCTGTCCTTTAGATAAAAAATGATTTTGATCGAGCAGCTTTCACAATTTGAGAATGATTTTATTTAAGTGAATTTATGCAAAAAATTAAATTTCAGTTTTTATCTGGAGGATAGTTTTAAGAGGTGGTTGATTGAGATATACAAAAGCGATTTCAAACCGCCATACTAGTACCCCCTTCAGCAGGTATATATTGCTCTGCACTCGCCTAAAGATGACTCGGCGGTGTACGACCAGCACGCAGGTATATATTGCTCTGCACTCGCCTAGAGATGACTCGGCAGTGTATGACCAGCACTCGCTCTGCACTTGCCTAGTTGGCAGTGTACGACCAGCACTCGCTCTGCACTTGCCTAGTTGGCGGTGTATGACCAGCATGACATTTGCTCTGCACTTGCCTAGTTGGCAGTGTACGACCAGCACTCGATCTGCACTTGCCTAACCGGCGGTGTATGACCAGCAGTTCCCCGGGTACTAGTGTGGCGTGAGATTTCAGTTTGTGGAGCATTTTGAGAAATGAAATTATATCAGTAAATATTTTAATGACAGTTTCAGTAGAGCTTTGTGTTTTTATTTTAGTTATTTTAACAGTTTTACAACTTGAAAATACAATTTATTTTTCAGAGTTCGAATCACAGTTTTGAGATGACTTAAAAATGGATTTGAAATAAGAGATGGATTTGAGAAATAGTTTTAAAGTTGGAGGGTTACAAAGAGCGTCGTGAGTGAAATTGGTAGACGTCTGTTTGTACCGTGTGTTGTATGGCTTTGTTCGTTAGGACCTGGGCTGGCTAGAACTTGGTAAGGTTTAGGCTTGAAGCTTGAGAAGGGAAACGAGGGTGATTATGCCGTGAGGTTATTAATTGGGATGTGAATGTTTGAGGTTGATGTTGAGGTTAATAGTAACGATTAGACAATTGATTTGCAAGAATGCTTTATTGTTATTATTGATGAGATTTGATGTGCATTTGAGGAGTTTTTGATTTTCTTGATGCTTGGATGATTGGTGGTGGAATGTTTTGTGATTAAGTAATTATGGATATTTTGTAGATTGTTTTTGAGTTTGGGGATTGAGAAAATTATTGAGGACAATTATTATGTCACTTCACTCATACGAGCTCTAGTGAGCTTACCAGGTTTTTCGTATAACCTGATACACCATGGATGTGGTGTAGGATTTGTGTTTTGCAGGTTAAGCAGGCTGAGGAAGCAGTGGGGAGAAGACGAGACAGTGGGACCCAGAGAGATTTATTTAATTGTTTTTACTCAGTGGTTTGTTTAAAATGTTTTTGACAGAATTATATTTACTTATGTTGCTGTGCATGGCTCAAAAGTAAGAGAGAACAGATTTAACAGTTTGATGTTCAGTATTTTCATGGGCCCGAGGTTCGGAGTGTTACAGCTACATATTAATCCAAATTAATATACATGAATGACAAAAATATTGTAAATAATATAATAAATAAAAACTTTATATAAACAAACTATAGCTTACCATTTGAACTAGTCTCAACTTGCTCATCATGGTGCTCGTCCATATGTTCTTCATTATCACTCATCTAAATAAATTATAATTAACCATTTATATATATACACCACCAAATACATACTACATAAATATTAATTAATTAAATTAAATTAAATTGCTATAAAACCAATATATAAACACACATATATTTTAACGTGGAAAACCCTCGACGGGACCTAGTCCAGCATAAAAAAAATTCACTAATAAAAAAATATTACATAAGAGTTCTTAATTACAAAATAACACCCAAAAAAAAAAAACAATTAATTTAAGCATTCATATCATCATCAAGCTCATTGTCAGCAATTGAATTAACCAATTCAGTGGGCAAAGGTAATACTTCATCAAAAGGTGTCTCTTCCACGCCAACCCTTGTTTGTATATCTTCATTGTCAAGTACCCAATCATCCAGATTTGGTATGGCATAATCATCAATTGTATCTTTATCCTCTAATACATCAAAAAAATCCCTCGGATGCGTTCAGACCACTACATGCCAATCTGTTTCAATCAAATCTGCAACATAAAATACTTGCATTGCTTGTGAAGCTAGTATGAAAGGGTCATCCCTAAATCCCAATCGATTGAAATTCACCAAGGTAAAACCATATTGATCTGTCTTCATACCCCTAAGACTTCCATTATCAACCCAATCACACTTAAACAACATCACACAACGACCCATATCTTCTGCCTCGGTAGGACCACAATATCTAACCAGAAATATATCTGTGACAACACCATAGCAATTAACTTGCCCAACACCACCCGGAATATTTGCAGGTACAAATACACCACAATTTTGATTCTTATGCTTATCATCCACCGATTTTATTCGAAATCTAAAACCATTAATAACGTGACTTTTGTATTTCGTTACAAGTGTGCGAGGAGGATTAGCAAGCCAATGCAAGTCATCATATATTAACGGATCATTAGCATAAAACCTTGCATTAATCTGTGAAAAAGATGATGTAGAAACATTAGGTAAAAACTAATATTAGCGACATGATGTAGAAACTTAGTAATTGAATTCTTACATGTTTCTTGAACCATTCAGGAAATTCCTTCTTGCTTATCTCCATGATTTGTCGCCTAGTGAACTTTTCCCTTCGATGTTTATCTCTCAAAAAGTCCTCATGTTGCCTTCTAAAAGGGATCACTTCATCACAATTATCAAGAATGTATCTGTGGCATCGATTCCTATCATTTAGATCAAGCTCCACATTTTCACCTGAACCTAAATATTGGCCTGTGGAGTCAAAAATTGACAACCCTCCACATATTCCACGTCCAATACCATCTGCATTTTGACCTTTACGATTACGACGAGTATCAACATCTCTAAGGTACATGGAACAGAAAGATAAACCTTCATCAACCAAATACCCTTCAGCAATAGAACCTTCAGGACGACTCTTATTTCGCACATACCGCTTCAATGTTTGCAAATACCTTAAACATTCAACATGAAAAAAAAAATATATTAGAGAATCAAAACTAAAATTAATGCAAATTAAGCATAAGGAAATGACCATTACCGTTCAATGGGATACATCCATCTATATTGAACTGGTCCTGCAATAGCAGCTTCATTTGCCAAGTGAATTGGGAGATGCACCATGACATCAAAAAATGAAGGAGGGAAAATCTTCTCCATCTGACATAAGGTCAATGCAATTCTAGAGTTTAGTTGATTGAATGTTGCCTCAGTTTCCCTCTTGCTACACAACTGTCTAAAGATAGCACTCAACTCTAGTAAAACCATAGTGACAGATTTGGGTAACACACCACGTATCGCAAGCAGAAGTAATTGTTGCATTAAAACATGACAATCGTGACTTTTCAACCCATTTATTTTCCTCTCATTCACATTCACACATCGAGACAAATTTGCTGAATATCCATCAGGAACCCGAATAGTAGACAACACTTTGCAAAATGAGGTTTTTTCTTCTCTGCTCAATGTAAATATTGCCGGGGGAAAAAATGTTTTATCTCCTTCTCTACGAGGGTGTTGACTATGTCTTATATTCAAGACTTCAAGATCTGCACGTGCAGCCAATCCATCCTTTGTCCTCTTTGCAATATCCAACAATGTTCCAACCACATTATCACATACATTCTTTTCAATATGCATGACATCGAGATTGTGTCTGATCAAAAGATGCCTCCAATAGGGTAGTTCAAAAAATATGCTTTTCTTTCTCCACTGACCGTTATTACTTCTAGAAATTGAAGGCCTTCGTCTTCTTTGTCCAACATGAGCATTTTGGTCATGCTTTCTAAAAGTAAACCTCAAACTAGATAGTTGTTCAAGACATTGTAACCCATTCAACTGTCTTGGTGCCTGACGATCTTCTCGATGACCATTAAATGCTGCTTGTTCCCTTCGAAACCTATGCCCAATTGGTAAAAATCTTCGATGCCCCAAATAACAAATCTTACGACTCACAGGCAAATGTTTAGATACATTATCATCCATGCAATGCGGACATGCTTTATATCCCTTCGTACTCCATCCAGACAACATTCCATAACCTGGAAAATCACTAATGGTCCATAACACAGCAGCCTTCATCGTAAAAGTTTGGTTTGAAAATACATCATACGTGGTAGTGCCAACCTCCCACAACTCATTCAACTCATCAATTAATGGTCGCAAATACACATCAATGTCATTTCCAGGACTTCTCGGTCCTAGAATCAACAAGGACAATAATAAATTTGGTTGCTTCATACACATCCATGGAGGCAAATTGTAAACAGAAAGCACCACAGGCCATGTGCTATGGGCATTGCTCATATGGCCAAAAGGATTGAATCCATCACTTGCCAGCCCTAAACGCACATTTCGAATTTCTGACGCAAAGTCAGGGTACAAATTATCTAAATGCTTCCATGCTGGAGAATTTGACGGATGTCTCATAAACCCATCCTTGGGACATTTAGTTGCATGCCACCTCATATGTTTAGCAATATGCTTCGACATATAAAACCTCTTCAATCTCGATTTTAAAGGGAAGTACCACATAACCTTAGCTGAGACTTTCTTTCTAGAAGTATCATCTCCTTTGTTATCTTTATATCTTGATTTGCCACAAACCGAACATGCAGTCAATTTTGAGGTGTCTTTCCAATATATCATGCAATCATTGGGACATGCATCAATCTTCTCATATGTGAGACCCAACCCATTTATAAGTTTCTTTGCCTTATAACACGAGTCAGGCAAACAATCTCCATCATGCAATATTCTTTTAACCAACTCTAGTAACGTAGTGAATAAACTGTCCGGCAAACTCCCTAAACACTTGATCTGGTACAATCTTACAACAGCCTCCAATTTCTTAAACTCTTTACAACCAGGATACAACTCTTGATCTGCCTCTTCAAGCAACGTGAAAAAACTTCCGGCCTCTACTGGACACCCATCCACGATAGTAGGTTGTGTCGATGACCCAATCTCTTCTTCCGTTACTGGTTGAACAAATATTTCATTAAGAAAATCATGCATACCATCCATCTCTACTCCTACGTCATCTTCTATCTCCCTTAAGTTTGGCTCTCCAATATTAGGCTCCCCATGATGCCGCCACCAAGTTTTTTTGTAATCTTTATCCATGTCATGCCAAACAAGATGATCCACAATAGTTTGTCTTCCAAAAATATATCTATTGCAACATTTTTTACACGGACATTTGAATTTATCTGGCCCAACACCCTTCGCAGCTGCTTGATCCAAAAACAAATTAATTCCATCTACGTATGCCTCTAACTGTCGCGGAATCGTCAACCAAGTCCTATCCATGCTTTACCTCTTAGATGAAAACTCTAGAACCCTGACGTCTACAATCTTTCAATCCCTATCATGTAGGCGTACCTATTAGATTAAATTCAAAAAATATTCAATAATAATTTATGATTATTTATATATGTCAAACAAATAAATTAAATTCACAAAATATTCACAAATAAGTTGTATGTTTGTTAATCTACTTAACCTTTTTTTTTATTTGAACTGTAACAAATAAATTATATCTACAAATAAGTTGTTCTATATTTATTTATCTAATTAACCCAAATTTTTAAAAATTTTCAGTCAATTTTATTTTTAATTTGAAATAGAACAAATGAATAAATTAAGTTCACTAATATGTTATATTTTTATTTATCTATTTAACCAAAAATTTGCATTTTTTTATTTCTCCTATTATTTTTATTTTTAACATTGATACATGAACACTAACATTTTTCATATATACTACCCAAATAATTGTATGTTAGCTAAATAATTAATATTATACTCCCTACCCTAATAATATATTAACACTAACATAAAATGCAAAAAATGAACACAAATCTAACATATATATATATATATGAATTAAATCAAGCATATATAATTTTAACATATCTAACATATATTAACATATTTCAACACATCAACATATAAAAAAAAAATATCCAAGCTAGTCATAGAAAAACCTTGTTGCAAAATCCAAATCAACACTTAAATCTTGCTGCACCAAAATCACCACTTATCTGGCCTGCAAAAAAAAAAAACACAAAAAATCACATATATAACAATAATGAAAATGGATATACAAATACAAAAATTAAATATAATCTAGTATACACAAAAATCAAATTCGGCATATCCCCAAAGAATTCAAGAATGAAGTGGATCTTGGCCTCTGAGACAAGAAATTTGAGAAGATTTGGATAAACCTAACAAATTATAAAACAAAATCAAAAACAAACTTAACAAAATCTGAAAATAAAATCTGAAATAAGAGAGAGAGAGAGAGAGAGAGAGAGAGAGAGAGAGAGAGAGAGAGAGAGAGAGAAAGATTACCGGAGCTTAGTGGCGAGCGTGGACGTGGAGCCGGAGCCGAGCGCGGTGGTGGCAGATGAGAAGGAAGAAGAAAGATGGAGAAGATGGAGGAAAAAGAAGGAATCGGCGCGAGGAAGAAGAGAATGGGAGGAAGAAGAAGAAGGAGGAAGATGCGGCGCGAGGAAGAAGAGAAAAGGAAGGAGAAGAAGAAAGAGGGTGCGGATTAGGTTAAGCACTCAATCCTGGCGGTTTGGACCGCCAGGATTGATCAATACTGGCGGAACAACCCTCCATGAGTAAGTGAAAGAAACACTCCCGCGCCTCACTCATTCCTGGCGGATTGGACCGCTAGGAATAATCAATCCTGGCGGTCTATTCCGCTAGCAGTGATCAATCCTGTCGGTCCAATCCGCCAGGATTGAGTGAGGCGCGGGAGTGTTTCTTTCACTTACACCTGGCGGATAATATCTTCCGCCAGGAATTCTTAAGCAATTGTGGCGGATAACTCTAATCCGCCAGCATTGTCTGCCAAGATTAGGCATTTTTGTAGTAGTGATTTTTTGTGAGTTTTCTTCCTTTTCCATTGGGCTTTCTTTTCCCTAGACTTATGTTGATTAATTTCGAGTAATTGAGAATTGAAATTTCTGGGAATTGTAGCCATTTCGAGTTCCTCTGTAATTTTCGGATTTGTAGGTTGTTATTGTTGTTTTCTTAGACGATTATATCCCTAAGATACCCATTGGTCGTTTAGAACCCGAAACTTAGATTGAAATTGAAAGAATTTAAGTTTTAGGAGGTTGGAATTGTAAGGTTAGAACCCATTTCGGGTTTGTTGAAGTTTGGCTGAGGCTTTGGGTAATTTTGGTATGGTTTTGGACAATTTTATCTTTAGGATACCGAAAATTTGATATTAGTTTTGTTGGTACGCGAAGATTGAGAAATTTTGTATGTTTGGTAAATTTTGGGCTTGAAACAGCCACCTTGGATGACAACCTCTGTGATTTCGAACCCCCACTAATATTCCATAATTTTAGAATATTTATGATAATTGGTTGAATGGGTTATCGACATTAGTTATAGTGTTTGTTGTTAGGTTGAGCCGGGAAACTTTAGGGGCGGTTGTGGAGGTGTGTTGGTCAATTCGTGTAGATCGTAAACCATCATGTAGGAATGAAAGTCGGGTGGGACGTTAGGTGTAACATACACGCACACAAAAATTTAACGTCTTGGAGATTGAGACTAATTTCTTATTTTATTATTTGTGTTATAGGCGAGACGACCGTGGCTCGTAACGATCCAGCGGAGGATCGAAGCTAGGACTATCTCTGTGAGTGGACTCTTCACTACAACAAAATCTAGCAAAGGCAACCAATTTTTTTTGGTAGGAATAGATGCAACTGCCACTGTTGTTAGTTTGTATTGCCCATTGCCACCCTGCAGTCACAATATAGCATGTTGGAGGTTGATGTTGGGGTGGCAAGGGAGCTAAGGCCACCCACATGTAAGAATGGTGGAAGCTTCTGCCAAAACCTGCCATGACAGTCTGCAAGGTCCGGTCCTCACCAATGCTGCAGTTAGTTGGTTTCAATTGTTCACCATATCTAAGGTTGCTATATTGGTGGAGGATTGATATTATTAAATAATGTTATGCCATGGTTTCTTCTACTATCTTGTTAAAAGTGGGTTAGCTAGCTCACTAATTCGAACAGTTGCTTGCTGCATTCCCACCTTCTTGGTATTAGTTTTTTATTTGGTTTCAGTAATTAAATATCCTCTACCATGCAAGAACTTTGGTGACTATTCAACTGAGATTGAAAATGCAT
Source organism: Dryas drummondii (assembly GCA_003254865.1). Classification (NCBI taxonomy): domain Eukaryota; kingdom Viridiplantae; phylum Streptophyta; class Magnoliopsida; order Rosales; family Rosaceae; genus Dryas; species Dryas drummondii. Next base: position 1,044,179 of record QANW01007298.1, on the reverse strand, counting down.
TTTCCCAACAAAACGATTGCTGCAGTGGGATTGAATGTACTGCAGTGTCCAATTAATCTTTCATTTGCAACAACTGGATATGCATTTTTTCAGTTCCAGGGTGCTCTTATAATACTAAGGATGCTTGCAATGCCTGTTACACCATATTATTCATAAAATGTGGAAAGCCTACACTAAAATTGGAGCAAGCACACTTTTGCTTAACTTTCAGTCCATCAATTCTATTAATAGGAGGGGCATGTAGCAGAACCTCAATGCCATATCAGAAAAAAAAACAAAAAACAAAAAATTGACAACTCAAGTTATATAGCTGAACCCACACAGCCTTTCTTCATTGATGCAAATACAACTTGCTATATACATTGAAATTGCATGTTTAATTCAAGCAGCGGTTCAAGTGCATAGTTACAACCATTCTAATTAATTACCCCAGACTTTTCACAATTTCTAAAACAAAATGAAACTTAGATACCAAAAACAACAAAAGCATAATCACTAGCTGCGCAACACTTAGTCATATGATCTCAACCATTCATCCACACTTCCAAACTTGGTGATATATATCATAGTCTAAAGCATAATATAACCCACCAAGTTTATAGTTCTATCACAAAAGCTGTTCAAAATACCAGCAGCATATTACTCAAAACAACAAAAGGTATTCTTACTGGCAGCCATGATCCATGATCCATGATCCATGATTTCTTTTTCTTTGTCGATCAGTTGTGTTGTGACCTCCCAACCCCGCTGCTTTAAGCGCTTGCATATCCCGCAACACCATCCTCTGCTCCCATGTCATTCATAGCATGTTGTTACGCCAACTGTTGGGGACCAGCCATTCCTGCTCTAGAAAATGGCGTAATCACACCTGGCATCTGTGGAAGGTGGAAGGAATTTGTGCCAGACTGAACTGGGGCAGTGGGGGTGCCAAGTATGGAGTGTTGCCGGTGCTTGTGCCAATGCTGCCCCTTAAGTAGCTGTCTACAGCTGTAGTAAGCCTCCTATTCAAGTTGAAATCCATGTGGGACTGCTGCCTTTGAATGTTCAATATCTCTTGAGTGTTTACCATTGCAATCTTCTCCAATTCAACCCGATACTGCTCTATCACATTGCGGTTGTGCTCCATCTCAAGCTTTTGAAGCTCCACTTGCCTGGTTGCCTCAGCCACCAGCAGTTGATTAGCCAACCTCAATTGTTGAATTTCTGCCCCAACCCCACGATGCTGAATCACCAGCCCAGGTATATCTGCAGGTGTTACCCCAATTCCATAACCCTTTACTCGTCCATTGCTCTCAGGTCCTAGTACATTTGAAAATATCTTATTGCAGACAGTAGGAGTGATAGGTGGGTTTTCTGGCATCTCCTCGTACTCTGCCACAAGCCTATCCATCTCATCTTGTTAATCCAACAAGGAGTTGTTAAAACATGTACATGTTTATGTCTACCAACAGAAAAATCCGACCTGCCTAATACGATTTTTTTCTCTAATGAAGTAACATTAATGTGGCTGCATTCTTGGTGAGAGTAGTTAGTGCATCACCAAACTTACCATGATTTCCCGAGAAGCCTCGTCAATAGGGTTGCCATTTGTTCTCCAGTGATTTAATTTGAATAGCTCAATTTGGTTTGGTTCCTGACCATCGTGATCCTGAGCCTGTAAAGAAAAACTCACTCTCTAAATAATAAAACCATAAGGCTTTAAAAATGCATTGCTTACTTCAGATAGCATGTAAGGTCACAAAGTATTGGGAGTCAATTTACTTATGTATTCATCCCTCACTTGCACGTGTGACTTCGTTCCACTAGCGTGTCTCATTAGAAGCTTCCCTCTGTTAACTGTGTTAATTGCACATCGTTTCTATTTCATACACACCATTATAAGCTTAACAAATAAAAGCACATTATCATGGGTGTCTTTTTATGACTATCCATATTCTAAACTCTAGATCACTGCCAAATAGGATTTTTATTATGAAAAGTGATGTAGGACAAGAAAAGGTTTTGAAGAATGAAGACCGGACCGCCCCATTGAGGTTCGATCCTCCAGAACCTCCCCTAGTGAAAATAGAATTGAAGTGTAATTTTCCCGGCTGGAGGTCCGGACCTCCCTGCATGAAATCTCCATTTCAAGTTGCGTAGTCTCTGGAGGTTCGGTTCTCCCAAGCAACGTCCGAACCTCCCTTCGTGCAAATTCCATTTCACTGCTGCTACCTTCACTGGAGGTTCGGTCCTCCAGTGTAGGGTCCGAACCTTCTCCCCTCATAATTTTGGCTTTCTGTTTTTTTTCTTTTCTTTTCTTGAGCCAAATATGCCTAGCTTGGTGATCTGAAGCTTTTTCTCCTTATATATATACTGCATAGGGAGATTAATTAAACTTCTTATATCTTTGAGTTAAAGTTCTCTAATGTGTTGCTTCTTAATATATTCTAGAGCGAAGACAAATTATTGAAGGCATACAATCAATTAATCTTCAGAATATGTCATACCTTACAGTGTAAAGCTTCAGAATCTTGTGTAGAGCAGTAGATGCAGATGATATTCTCTTTGTAGAGTCTCTTGAGTATAGCAGTAGGTCTACCTGCTTCACTGCAACCTTGTGAATGCTATTGTAAATATCTTAAACACTTTATAGAGGATTTACTTACTGTATATAGTATCCCTTGAAGCCTGCCAGCAGCCACAAGTGGTTGACACCTTATCAAGTCAGTCATGGGTAAATGTGATTCCAACCTACTAGGCGCCATGAGAAGGAGGGAAAATATTGAGCATGGGTGGGAGATGGCTTTTTAAGTTTGTCTCATAGACTGATTAGCTTGCTTTATTGCTATCTTTACAGACTCCATAGTTGGATTTGGATTTTATGATAAAAAATGGAAAAAATGGTTACTGTTTTGTACAATTTTGGTTGGTTATAGTACAACCACAAGTAAATTGGTGGTGGTATCTGTGTGTGCTGATCCTTTTTTTAGTCCCTAAATTTACTAAACCCTTTTTTTTAGTTTAAATTACAGGGGTGCCACAATTTAATCAACTAATCAGAATCATTAATTGCATATGGAATCACTATTCATGTCTGACTTAATTTGATGATCACTAATAATTAACATTAGTGAATAGCCACATAGGCAATTGGCGCCCCCCAACTTTAGTGGAAATCATTGGAGGCCTTAGGCAAAAATTGTTGTAGTGCTTGTTGCTTTAAATAATTTATGAAATTCGAAATTTGATTTGGATATAAAGTTTTAATTGAGAAATGGAAGTTTAAATAGACTTTTTAGTTTTTCTAGAGAGTTTATGAAAATCTCATCAATCATTTCATATTTAACGTTTTGAAATTTATTTTGGGATTTAATCAATGGTGTTAGACTTGGGTTTCAAATTTCTATAATAAATAAGTGTTATTTTAAAAAAACATAGTCTTACACATTCGTCTTTATGAGTTGTTGGATGTTAGAAATGAAAGTAGTTTCTTATTTTTTATATATACGCACGGATTATTGCATATTTTTATTTATGGTCAAACATTTTGATTGGTTTTATGTATTTGAATGTGATTTATTAAGGACTATTTTACTAGTTGTGCTTATGTTTTGTGGATTGAGAATTTAAAGTTTCTGGGAACGATAAAGATATTTTCTATCCGTGGAAAAAGATATTATGTTTTGGTTATGGGAAATAGTTTCAATCACCTTTTCAGTACCCTTCAGGTTATCAGATTTGATAGGTCTTTGGGACCCATTACGGCACACACATAGGCTTTGGGCCGTGTGTCGTGATGCTTAGCCCTTTGGGGGTGGCTCTACGTGCACGTAAGACAAGATTTCTGGCTCTACATGCGTATGACAGATTCTCGGCTCTACACATGTATGATAGGTTCTATGGGTAATTGACTTGGTGTGTTTTATTATAATGTATTATACGGTTTTTATGCGAGCGTTTATTTTAAATTTCTAAGCTATTCAAAATTTTAATGTTTGAATTTTTTTTATAAATGGTTTATGCTTTGGTTTGGTTTATTAAAATATAATAGCAACTTTGAACGTGTTTCTGAAAGCTTTTTAAAACTGGGGGATTTCAAAGAGTGACGTGAGGTTTTAGAGCTAAATGTGGCTCTGAAGGATTTCTGAATAGAAAGTTTACCTTTGTTTTCGTTTCCATAAATCTGTCTACTCACTGAGTTATCTCACAATTTCCCTATTTTTGTCTAAATTTTTCCCCCCAGGTAGTAGCTTTGGTGGAGGTTGAGCCAATCACGTCGAGGCATATATGTCCATATCCTTACTCGGACCCTACAGGCGCCATTTTAATTTTGTAAAAATTTCTTGTAATATAATAGTGGCTCTGATAACCACACTTAAATTTTAAGATGGCTTTCTTTGAAATTATTGGGTCTGAGACCCTTTTTGGTTGTGGTAGAGGTGGTTGAAGTTTTTAGAAGTGTTTTTTACAGGTTTATAATTTTTGGGTTAGTCCATTTACAGGGGAGGTTCTGCTGAATTTTCGATAGGATTTTTCTTAATTTTGGATCCCACAGGACCTCTCCGGGTTTCAGGGTGGAATCCGGGGGCAGTACTATCACTAGTATCCCCAGAACAGGATGTTGTGGAATATGCCCTCCGCTTTAGATTCCAAGCCTCAAACAAAGAGGCTGAATATGAGGCCCTAATCGCCGGCCTCAGATTGGCGAAAGAGCTGAGAGCAACAAAATCCTAGAAGAATATGAGGCACAGGAGCAGAGCATGACAGCTTAGCTGGAAAAAACTAAATCATTGCTCAAAGATTTTCAGGAATACACCATATCCCAGATCCCGAAAGAAGAAAACGCCAGAGCTGACGCATTAGCACGCCTAGCTTCCACCACAGATATGGGATCACCTAGGAATGTTCTAGTCGAGAGATCTTAGACAAACCTAGCACATCTGAAGAAGAAACAACCGTCATGCAGACAGTGGTCGAGCTGAACTGGATGATCAAAGCTCGTTCAGCTCGGTTCAGCATTATAGACGGTCAGCTTTATAAAAGAAGTTTTTCATTACGCTATCTACAATGCATAACACCTAAGGAAGGTAATGACGTGCTGAAGAAGATCCACGAAGGAATATATGGAAATCATTATGGAGGAAGAGCTCTCGCCTATAAAACTGTTAGGCAAGGATATGTTTGGCCCACAATGAACAAAGATGCAGCTCATCTATCCAGATCTTGCCTTAAGTTCCAACAGTTCGTAATTGTTTCCCATCAACCGCGTGAACTATTAACTCCGATGTCAAACCCTTGGCCATTCGCCTAGTGGGGACTTGATCTGATCGGCCCTATGCCGATGGTGAAAGAAAAAGGTCACTATGTCCGTGGTGGCAGTCGATTATTTCACAAAGTGGCTTGAGGGAGAATCATTAGCAACCACTACCGCTGAACGAATGGAAGATTTCGTTTGGAAGAACATTATATGCGGATTTGGCATGCCGCACACGATCATAGCTGATAATGGCAAGCAGTTCGACTGCAAAAGATTTAAAAGCTTTCTGTTCACGTCTAAACATCAAATTACATTTCGCAGCACCTCACCATCCCCAATCTAATTGACAAGTTGAGGCCATCAACAAAATCATCAAGAAGACATTGGAAGTCCAAATTAGATGGGGCCAAAGGCAATCGGCCTGAACTCCTGCTCGAAGTGCTATGGTCGTACCGTACCTCCTTTTGTACTTCTACAAACGAAACACCTTACGCGCTCGCCTTTAGAGTTGATGTTGTCATCCCGGTTGAAATGAGGACTTCTTCGTTTCGGATCAACATGTATAACCCTGATCTGAACGATGCCAAACTCGAATTCAGCCTAGACTTGATTGAGGAAAGAAGAACTGAAGCCAATTTATACTGAGCTACTTATCAACATAAAGTGGCCAAATACTACAACAAGAGGGTTAAGCCTAGAAACTTCAAACAAGGTGACCTTTTTATGAGGAAGAACCTATTAGAATCGAAGAAAGCTCCTTGACCCGAATTGGGATGGCCCCTATAAAGTCACTGGTGTAATTAGGCCAGAGACTTACTGCCTAACTACTTTAGCTGGAAAACCTCTCAAACATAACTGGAATGCTGAATACTTAAAGATTTATTACCAGTAAATTTTATATTCAGGATCGGGGATTGTCCGACCTGACCTACTTTCCTACATGAATAAATCATATTTTCCCTCATTATGTCTAGTTTTGAAGCAAACACTGGGACTCCTACACCCTATACCAAAACTACTCTAAGTGTTTACTCCGAAACTTAACAGACCCCAAAAGTCTATAAATATCTCTGGTCGACTCGGAACGACTTACGGTCCTGGTGCCCAAAAAGGAAACAGACCCTAAAGGTCTTTAAATACCCCTGGCTGAGCTGGAGTGATCTGCGATCCCAACACTCGAAAAGGAAACAGACCCCAAAGGTCTTTAAAAAATTCTTGTGCTCTCACCACACTTGCCGCACCACACTTGCCGAGCTGAGAGCACTTGTCTAATTTAAATTCTTAGCCTCTCACCATGCTCCCCGAGCTGAGGGTACTTGGCTAATTTAAATTCTTACTCTCACCATGCTCCTCGAGCTAAGGGTACCATTAATGTGTTCACCATGCTTTCTGAGCTAAACACACATCATTTTTAAATTAAACTTGTGTTCATCATACTCGCCGAGCTTAGAACACTTGTTTCTTTTAACTTCAATTAATGTGTTCACCATGCTTTCCAAGCTGAACACACATCATTTTTAAATTAAACTTGTGTTCATCATGCTCGCCGAGCTGAGAACACTTGTTTCTTTTAACTTTAATTAATGTGTTCATCATACTTGCCGAGCTAAGAACACTTGTTCGATTTTAATTATTCTAATGCTTACCAAGCTAAAAATAATTAAAATTACATTCATTCAACAAAAGTGCAAAATTTAAACATAATTGACAAATTTAAGCTTGATCCAAATTAAATTTGTTCGGTTAGTAATAAAACCCCGAGCCACACCTCGGCTTGGGGGAAACAAATAAAGGTGAGAATCTTCAAGCTTGAGGACCTTCAGGCACATTCTCTGTGTTCGGTAGCGGGACTTCGATGTTGACTTGAGGTAGCTCGGTGCTTTGAAGCGGATCAGAGCTGGGTTCGGCTCGACTGTTTGAAGTGGACCCTGGTCGTGTACCTGTTCTCTGACATTCTCGTCCTCAGATTCCTCACTAAGAAATTTAAGGTCCTAGTCGGGGTGCTTAGCCTGGATCTTGTCTGCACAATCGAAATATCCCTTGATCTGAGCTTCGATTTCCTCTGAATTTTGAGCCGCCACAATCCTCCACTCGGCTTCGATCACTTCCCCTTGCAATTCGTGGTTCAGCTTTTGCAGCTCGACCACTCTATTTTTCGGCTCATCCAGCTCTCTTTGAAGCTCTACCTTTTCACTTGTCAATGTATTAACCTGAATGTGCAGATTGGTGATTCTTTTATGCTCGGCTTTGACTTTGTTACGTTAGGTTTGGGAAGATTGAACGATGACTTTGTATTTTTCCCTCTAGCTCTGTATACGCGTCGCCGCGTCCATCATTGCCTTGGCCGCCTCAAATTGCATCTTGGCCGCCTGAACAGAAATAATTGAAGGTCAGATCTGAGCTTGACAAAAATATAGAAAAGAAACTGTACTTACCATCAACCCATGCTTGCCCACCCTAATGACCTTGCTCTCGAAGTCAGGATTTTTCTCCCCTCCCCATTGCGGCTTCTCGAAGTTGGGTCTGAGCACACTGTTGTAGCAAGTGACGAAGTCTGCTAAGTGCGGGGAAGCTACAACCACCCTGCTCAGCTCGGTCCCAGCCATGAAAGGTCCTCCAACATAGCTTTTCGGTTAATTCTGGACTTTCTTGGCTACCTCAGACTCTAGTTCAGGGCCTTTCCTCTTATCCTGAGCCGAAGGCGGGGGCTTGGGATGAGCCGAGCTCGCCACCTTCTAAGCAGGAGACGAAGTGCTTGGGCCAGTTTTCAACCTGAGTTGTTCGGCACGGCTATAAGAACGTTGTGGCTGAGCTGAAGCCTTCTTGGCACCTTCTCCACTCTTCTTTTCGAATGAAGATCTCCACTTCGAATTATTTCGATCGATGGCCATTTGCCTAGTAAGCTTTGGATCCCTCTTTGGTGCAAGAAAGGATATTCCCCTAGAGCCGATCTTCTCTTCGCTCAGTAGCCTAGCTGAAGATCGGTCTTCAGGATTCAGCGCGAGCACCTTTTCTAGTTGCTTCTTGGCTTCGCTCCTCAGTCTACCCTTCTTCCAAGTCACTAAAAAAAAAAAATCACAAAAGTTAGATTCGATCCGAAGTCAAAAAGATAAACAAAAATGAAACTGAGAACAAGAAAAAACTCTCATGTCTCACCTGTTCTCCTAAAGGTTCTAGTAACCTGAGCTACTGGTGGTCTCTTCAGATCGAGGAGCTCCCAATTCCCCGAAGCGAAAAAGTATTTCTTTTTCCAGGTTTTTTGAGATGAAGGATTTCCCGAATGCCTAAAAGTTATAAAATCCGAGCTCGGTTTTCTCTTTTGTTCTTAAGCTGAAGTAGTGGAAAAGAAACTGCCTATCTGGCACACAATTGTTTACAGCTCGCCATAATATATGCATACATATTATGTCCTTGTAGATGTTCTAATTCATTTGGTGAGGGGCTACCCCTATCAGGCTTATCCGGTCTTGAACAAATTCGTGAAGTGGAAGCCTCACCCCATTCTTTAACATCTCGGGGTTAGGGTCACCCATCCAATTGGGGGTTGGCTCGGCCTCTCACCCTCTGCTAGCAATCTTATCACAACCGAGGATGAGATCTTGAACCTATTCCTCAGGTCACCTACTTCTCATTCCTTCATCTCATTCAGAATAGAGTCTACTTTCCATGGCAGCTCCTCGTAAAAGTCTGGGTCGACGGGGCTTACCACTCTCTGAGCCGAGCTTGAAGCTTCGTGACTATGATCACGTTGGCCAGATACTGTGATCAAAGGTCGATCACCGATTGGTTCGGGTTCTTCATCCCCTCCCGACTGTTCAGGCTCATCCTCTTCGTTCTCTTCTTGCTCTTCATCCCTAGAGTCTCCTTCCTCTTCGGCCCTTTCAGGATCTACTTCAGGCTCATGAGCATCAACTTCATGCTCGTCATCTGAACCCAAATCCAATATTGGAATTTATGGGTTGCCAAGTATCTAGAGATCAGGCTCGAGTGAACCTGCTAAGCTGATCGGGTACCCATCACCAAGATTAATTTCTAACTTCTTCTGATTGCTCATCCCAGTTGATCTTGCCCACAGACGGGATCTGAGATGAATCAACATTGCTATCGTCAGCGAATGCATCCCCAAACCCTAGTCGATAACTCGAATCGGATGACATCCCACAAACACTTTCCCCTACCTAATCCCCTCACTTTTTGAATCTAAAAGCCTCTTTTTTCTATAACTCTCAAGAACACACCTCAAACCCAGAAAAAACAGAAATCCAAGAAAACAAAAATGCTAAATTGGAACGGGTTGAGAAGTTTGCTTACCTTTTTCCCGATCACTCGCCTTCTTCCTCACATTCGGAATCACCACACTCTGATGTAATCACCGGATTTCTGGAAATCACATAGAGAGTTGAGAATGAGAGAAAGTTATGAGTTTGAGGTATTTGCAGAAAATGGAAAGCGAAGAGAGAAAATAAGTTTTTACACCTCCGAGCAGGACAAATCCTAACCGTCCATTTTTGGCGCTTTGACTACAAGATCGTGCCACGTGGAAGCGGTTCAAAGGTTTGAATCCGAACAGACTCTTACATGTTTCAAGAAAGACGCAATTAATATGCTGACGTCTTTGCATGTTTCCGAGATCGTCCAACCATACAATGCTTGCCACGTGTTTGGGTGGTTGGAGTGCCAATCCCATCTAATTTCGAACATTCGGATCGGGTTCGGCAACCACCTTGGTTCCAACAGATTATTCTCAACTTTCATTCCAAGTTCCTTACTCTTGGATCGGAAGTTGGGGGACTTTTGTTTGTGGATAAATCCACAAACATTCAGCGACCAACCGCAAATTTGCACGTGCCATCATGAATCCTGCCTGGCACTTTGACTTCTTAACCATTGACTTGATTGGTAGTGTATCTTTACTAACGTACTGGCTTTGATCAGTTAGATCACCTTCGGTCCGAACCGAGCTCATTTCTTGAAGATTGCTTGCTTTTATACGAATACACATCTTAGCATATGTCAGTTTGGCTCGGTATCTCTGATGCAATTTAACCGATCCGATCTTCCAAAAGATCATTTTTGACTCGTTTTCTTGGTTCCAAGTACCCAGTTCAGCTCGGACTATCTATGGGCTCATCAGTCACATCTATCAACCCTTAGGCGATGATTTAGGGAAACTACCTATGTCCAGTTCGGCTTGGATTTACCATTCCACCACTATACTAAAAAATCAGAAATAGGATGAACCGCCACACTTGAGTATTTGTGATGGGACATGCTATAAAGTCTGACAGTCTAGGCTCTAGTAATGACTTTTGGGACAATCAACTATAACTAATCACATTTGCATTCAATACAGGCATGAATACATAAGTGCTTGGTAGCTGTGCATGGCACTGTTCCGAACCCTAGACGTAGCTTCTTCACCAGCATTCATCTTCATGTAGGTAAACTTCCCTTGTCCTTCCTTTTGCCCATATAAGTCCATTTATATGCACAAAAAGGGGGTTCATAACAACACAAGAAAAATATACACAGCCACTAAAAATATCCAGAAGTTCTTACCTTGTTCTTCATATTTCTCCCAAGTTCAACCTATGTTCTTACTTGTTCTTCCTTATTTTTATTCAAACACCACCTAAGATACATCATTGACTTCATCATCGGAGTATATTAGGCTGGTACTACACCGGTCCATGTTACTTTGATCTTTTGTTCATGCAGGAAGGGTTCATCAAGATCATCTAGCAATCCAACAAGCTTCGTTCATTACCAGTCAACGGTACAATCATCGTCTAGCTCATCTCTTTGATGTTGCTGCAACATTTGACGGATTTTTGCATCAACAATGGGATATGTTCTTTTTGTGTAATTGCATGAATGAGAACCTTGAAATGACCTTCAATAATAAGCTTTTTAATATTGTGTTGTTGTATGGTAGTACCCAAAATAATCCTTCCTTTAACACGATACCTTTTGCTTGTAATACTAAAGTATTTCCCATCGGATTAGCTCCAGCTACTATAAGGGTAGCCTTAAATGATTTCGTAAGCTAAAGCATGTTGCAGTTGTTAATGTAAATTTTGTAATTGACTATTTCTTAAGACAAAAATCATTAATATGTAAATTCTAGGTTAGGATTGTTTAAATGAGTCAATGTATGGTCGTGTTTTGAGTGCAAACCGATCTTACCTTTGGGAGGATCGATCCTACATATAAAAAGGATGTTTAGAAAAAACCACCTAGATGATCGATCCTAGTGGCCTTTATTTTGTGTTTCACTCTATAGGACCGATCCTACTCTTTGTAGGATCAATCCTATTAACATGTTGTTTCTTATGCGTCTCTATAGGATCAATCCTACAAAGGGTAGGATTGATTCTATGAAATTATCAGTTTTTCTTCGTCTCTGTAGGATCGGTCCCACGAACTTTTTCCTTAGTTTTGACTTTTTCACATGCTAATTATTTTTCAATTTTTGAAGTCTAATTTCAATTCTAATCTTTTCATATAAGGTTTATGTTGTATTTCCTACTTCTACAAGGTTTTGGTTACATATAAATATATATCTAAATTTTTAGAAGTCTAGTTTTTGCACACATAATATACAGTTTAAGAGATTGTGCATTAATTCTAGGTTTTAACATGAGTTCATATAGGATAGTTCATCGTGCATATACTTAGGTATTATCATGAATAGATTGTTCCTTGTGAATCTATTCACGCTATCAACTTGATTCATTCATCTTCCATCATTGATTGAACTCAAGTGTCAAAATTGAAGCCAGGTTCATGAGCTCTTGTCTTTAGGGCGTTGTCAAAAAGGTATTTTATCTTCCATCTCCATATAATTCTTGTGATTGAAGAGTTTCAAGTGGCGTGATGCCATTTTATCTTTCTAGAAGGAGTCTAGTTAGGTTTGGATTGACTAGTTGTAACTTTTCAAGTATCATAGTACATTGTTTTCTCTGGACTAGGTCCCGCGATTTTTCCCAATTTGAAGATTTTCCCCATCAACAAATCTCGTGTGTGTTATGTGATTGATATATTGTTGTTTAGTTGTTCAAGTTGATTTGACTTTAATCCGCTACTTAATTAATCAAATTGGTAATTTTAAAAATTGGGTTTTTTTTTATTTGTTTAAGCCTATTCACCCCCCTAGGATTGTTAGTGATCAGCTTGGGAATTTTTGCAGCTTGTCCTAAAAGCTTAAGAGATCCAACAAAATTTAATTTGACCCAACTTGGATAGGGTTATTCATGTTGGGTGAGTCCTAGTCAAAATAGGCTATGAATATTTTTTAGTTTATTTTTTTTTATTTATCTAGTTTCCTTGTATAGCTTTTCCTTTGTATCACTAGGTTATTGTTGTATCTTTTACACATATAAATACCTCCTATTTGGAGAGGAATAAAATTGAATCATCATATTTACTCTAAACCAAGAAATTTTGACATGATATCAGAGCTTGAGTCATAGACTCTGGGTCTTTGTTCTAGGTTTAGGGATAAACCTATACACATTACCCTACATTTCAAAAATAATCATGGATCTTCGTGTTGGGTGTTCTGGAATTTCTCCTAACATCTCAATTTTTTTTGCTGCATACCTTGAAAGTGTTGCGAACTCTTTCCAGATCCATTGATCATATTCCAGTCTAACAAGCTCTCTGTACAGCATGCTTCTTCTATCTGAATTGGTTTCATTGTTAGTCTTTTTTGGGTGATTAGTTTTTGCTTTTTTTTTTTTTAATTTTCTTTACCATGGGTGAGCCTACGAGTTCAGAGATGAGAAGGATAAAGAGGTTGTTTCCGCTGCTCTTCCGCTTCTCTCTTCTTATAAGATTATTCTTCTATTTCTCCTGTGAAATTGGACGAAACTAATTTCGCTTCGAATCTTTTACTAGTGCTTGCGCCTCTCTTTCCAGGTTATGTGTGTAGTACTTGCATTTATTTGTGATAGTCAGTGGATAATTGATTGTGGTAGTACTATTAGGGGTACACACGGTTCGGTTATCCGAACCACAAAGCCCAAACCTCCAACCAAACCAAAGTGCTTAGAATGGGCAAACCTACAGGCTCGGAATGGGCAACCTGGAACCGAAATTGAACCAGTAAGGTTCCAAATATACAGGATAAGTTATTTGAGGTTTTCGATTTGATCGGTTTGAATAACCGCATAGCCAAGAGTAAGGCAGAGAGAGGGATGCGATGAGACAGAGAGGAAATAGAGATAGAGTGTGGAGAGAGAGAGAGAGAGAGAGAGAGAGAGATCTGTGTTGTGACGGTGAAAAACTGAAGAAGAAGAAGAAGAAAAACTGCAGAGTTGCAGCGACTGGAAAGGCGAAGAGAGAGAGGGGAGAGAGAGAAGATAGAGAGATATGAGAAACATAGATGAGAGAGAGGAGAACAACTAAGTCTTCTGGCGGCACAAAAATGAGAAAGAAGAAGATATAAGTTTAGGGTTAACTTGATATATTAAATGTATTAATATCAGTTTAGTAAGGAGTATGAGTATAAATATAATTTTTGGGACAATAACTCATAACTGTTAAATATATAACTCATAATCTATTAATATTAAATGTATACCGTAACATGTTGAACCCTGTAAACTATGTCCTAAAAAACGACAAAATTTCATAGAAATACCTATGTCCGTTCTTTAGTTAAAGAATGGACGCCTTGTAGAGAGAATGTGTGTATAAACTATATACTATAAAGTATATAAATTATAAATTATAAACTATATACTATAAAGTATATAAACTATAAATTATAAAAGTATATAAACTATAATAAATATATACAAACATATATAAACTATAATAGGGGGTTTGGTTTACTCTATAATAGGTATTAAAACCATATATAAATTAACCAATTAATATATATTATAAGTGGTGGTTCGGTTCGGTTCGATTAAAACTGAAAATTTCAATATGGAAAACTAGTACCGAACTGCACATTTTAGTTTGGTTTGGTTTGATAACCGAAAAAAAAAACTGAACCAAACCGATCCGGTCGATTTGGTTTGCTTCAAAACTTAGTTTTTCGGTATTTTTGTGCACCCCTAGGCACTATGGACCATATGACAAGTGATAAGTCTAAATTCTTGTCTGTATCTAATCATATTATGAAACCATATATTACAAATGCCAACAGTGTGTCATCTTTGGTACTTGGGTTAGTACTGTGTCTCTTACTTCTTCCTGTTCTGTTTAATGTTTTGTTTGTCCCTTCCTTAAAATGTAATCTTTTGTTTGTTAGTCAATTGACAAATTCTCTCAATTGTGTGGCTAATTTTTTTCCTACTCATTGTGTATTTCAAGACATCCTTTCTAAGGGAATGGTCAGCAGTGGTAAACGTCTAGGGGGTTTGTACTATCTAAAGCCTGCACCAACTATTCCAAGGACCATATGGAGAGCCCATCAAGTTCAAGGCAAGGTTCAGATGGTGAGATGGAGATTTGGTTGTGGCACTGGCGTTTAGGACATCCTTCTTTGGGCTATCTTAAGTTATTGTTTCCTTTGTTATTTTCCCGTTGCAATAATATATATTTTCAATGTGACACTTGCATCTTTGCTAAGAACCAACAAAATGTATTTCCTTCAAGTGATAATAAGAGTTCAATGCCATTTGCTTTGATTCATTATGATGTATGGGGATCGGGTCCACAATCTACTTTTTATGGTATGAGATGGTCTGTGACTTTTATTGATGAATGCACTTGCATGACATGGATTTATCAGCTGAAAAACAAAAGGTATGTGAGATTTTTTAACAGTTTCATGTTATGGTGTTCAATCAATATATTCAAGATATTTGTCAAGGTTCTTCAGTATGATAATGAAGGGGAGTATGTGAATCAGGCCCTTTCTAATTTGTTCAAACAACATGGCATCCTACATGAAGCTTCTTGTCCTCACACCCCTCAGCAAAATGGTGTTGCTGAGAGGAAAAATCGACATTTGTTGGTATGTGTGGAGTGAGGCCATTAAATTTTCCATTTATCTTATTAGTACCATGTTCTGTATTTCAATTTCTAACACCTTTGCGAGTATTGTCCCATCACTTTGAGTTTTCGTCTTTCTTACATATTCCACCACGGGTATTTGGTTGTGTTTTTTTTTTGTTTTTTTCTTTTTCAAACAACATGGCATCCTACATGAAACTTCTTGTCCTCACACCCCTCAGCAAAATGGTGTTGCTGAGAGGAAGAATCAACATTTTTTGGTATTTGTGGGGTGAGGTCATTAAATTTTCCATTTATCTTATTAGTACCATCTTTTGTATTTTAGTTTCAAACACCTTTACAAGTCTTGTCCCATCACTTTGAGTTTTCATCTCTCTTACATATTCCTCCACAGGTATTTGGTTGTGTGGTTTTTGTTCATCTCTACCCACATCAGAGAGACAAAGTTAATCCATGTGTAGAGCAGTGTGTTTTTGTGGGTTATGATCCTCATCAAAAGGGTTATCGATGCTAACATCCTCCCTCTAAACGGACTTTTGTTACCATGGATATTACTTTTAGGGAGAATCTTATATCTACCAGTAGTAACTCTGACTCTTCTCTTCAGAGGGAGAAGCTTTATGGAGAAAAGAAGAATCAAGTCTCTTGTAAATTTTGGTTTTTTAGAGGGGAAAAACTAAATGAGTTATTGGAGGATCAATCTCATGGGGATAGCCAGCACCCTCTATGGAGGATCGATCTCGAGTGTCAGCACCTTCTCTAAAGGCTCGATCCCGTGAGGATCATGACACCTCTTAAATGCCAATTGTCTTGTTCATCTTATGGATTCAATATTTTCTAAGTTGATAGTTAATTGTATCACCTTGATCTTGTATTAATTATATTCCCCAAAAATCCTAGTAGTAGAAAACAAAAAAATCAAACTCTTTGAGATTGTTGAAACTTTGGGGTTGTAGACTCAACGCTTGTGCATTAGTGAACGTACTATATGCTCGTGGATTCGAGTATTGTGGGCGTGTGGACTCAAGCTTGAGTGGAGGTTTTTTCAAGCACAAGAATGATCTCGATCTTGTATTAACTATATTCCCCAAAAATCCTAGTAGTAGAAAACAAAAAAATCAAACTCTTTGAGATTGTTAAAAACTCAACCCTTGTGCATTAGTTAACGTACTATATGCTCGTGGATTCGAGTATTATGGGTGTGTGGACTCAAGCTTGAGTGAAGGTTTTTTCAAGCACAAGGATGATCTCGATCGTGAATTCGGTTAGCGTGGAGCGCTTGTGAAGTCTGTGGACTATAAGGTATGTGAGTGGAGTATACGGGTCTTACATTAGCTTATGGTTGTAAGTCTTATTTATACTTATTTACTTCATAGTTAATTTTTTCATTTACTATTTAATCTATATTTTTATTATTTTATTTCCTATTAAAAAATGTTATATGATTGCGTCAATTATTTTTAATATTTTATTTCTTTTTGAAAATCAAATAAATGTATAAAAAATACATTATTTTACTACCATTTTTTTTTTCTACTTTTTAATTAACATCAATATTCCTTTTCATAGTTGCTTGATAAACCATTATGCTAAGGTGTATATAGTCGTTCCAGAGACCGGATGTCCATAGCCAATCCGCAAAACTCCAAGTGATCATAGCCACCATTGATTGCTCGGTAGTGCATTTTTTTGTTTCTCTGATTGCTTGACACATGGTTTGTCACAGAGTTAAAACCTAACTTTAAACTTTTGCGTACAAACAATTTTACACCTATTGAGGAAAAACCTGTAGGGAAACAAGGACTAAAACGGCGGAGCTAGGAAGTGGCATTGAGTTGCTCCAAAAAGTGATTAACAGTTAAAAAAAGACAGTACCAAGCAATTAGCCCCCTTGACAATCATTCGGTAGTGGGAATCTACAAAAAAAAAAAAAAAAAAAAAAAAGATAAAAAGGAATTGCGGTTAACCGCACCTAAAGAATTCTTATATATATATTTATAGGCCCCTTCTGTTAAGGAATTTCTCAAATAATTTTATTTAAGAGATCCCTCATAAGGCCCATTCTATGTTGTATTTCAATGATCCGAATTGTTTATTTTATTGGTGTCTATTCAAAGATCATCTCTACAAAAAAATTAGACAAATCGGAAATCATTAAGATATATAATTGTGATGAAACAAATATACGAACTTTCAATAAACACTTGAAATTGTGACCATTTAATCAACGATCAAATAATTTTCGATTTTTCTAATTTTTTTGCAAGAATGATTCTTCAATGGAGACAAAAGACAATAGATGGTTTTGATTATAAAAATACTCTATGGAGTGGGCTCCATAAGAGATCCCTTAAATAAGCTTATTTATGGGATCTTTTAACGAAAGGGCCCTATTTATATATATATATATGTATATAGGGAGTTTCTATTAACGAATTCTTTAAATTCGAGAGATCTATTGTGGGGCTCACTCCGCATTGTAGTTTGGTGATCAAAATCGTCTACCATTAGGTCTGTAATCAAGATATTCCTTACACAAAATTAGACAATTAATCAGAAACTATTAAGACATTTATTACAAAAGAAATAGACAAACACAATGTTTCCAATGAACATTGAATATATC
The DNA here is from genome assembly GCA_003254865.1 of Dryas drummondii. NCBI lineage: Eukaryota > Viridiplantae > Streptophyta > Magnoliopsida > Rosales > Rosaceae > Dryas > Dryas drummondii. The sequence goes on along the minus strand of QANW01007298.1, from coordinate 1,026,348 downwards.
ACTAATTAATCAAATGGTTAAATGGTCTCCAATTTGTTTAATTTTTTGAACAAATGAACTTTAAATAGATACTTAGAAAATAAATGGTTCCATTATCAAACTATAATGTATAGTGGGCCCTACAAGGGATCCCAAAAATAATTAAGCTTATTTTAGAGATCTCTTAAGTGGGCCCTATATATATATTTATATATATATATATATACAAAAATACTCTGTGTAAGACGTTCGTTCTTTAACTAAAGAATGGACGTGTGTTCGATCTTTTCATGATTGTTTGCCCTCTTCTATTCTATTTTTGATAGGGTTGGCCATTTTAATTAAGGTACATGGTTCTATTTTTAGGGTATAAAATTATCGTTCAAGGTTATATTTTAAGTTTTAAACTCGATCTCGAGTTTGGCCCAAAACTCGAGAGTTAAAACCTAAACTCGATCTAACCGAGAAACAAGAGCTCAAAACCATGAGAGTTAAAACCGATGAACATGTCTCAATTGACGATTAATTTATACACTAAAGTATTAAACTCTGCCAAGAATAAAATCAAAATATGAAATATATATATATATGTGTCAGATTTTATTTAAAGAATAGATGTCCTGAAGAAAGAAAGACTATATTAAACTAAATAGATTAACTTTTTATTATTCATTTGAAGTAGAGTAACTACTAGTCTATTTACACACACAAAGTACATGTCAATTGACCTTTTTATTGTATATATATTGAGCCCTAATACTTTTCTAACTTTCTACTCTCCCCACGTTTTAAGCTATGTTACGGAACATAGCTTAAATCTTGTGTGTGTGTGTTTTTTTGTTTTTTTTTTTTTTATAATTTATAAATTTTATTATAATGGTTTTATTTTACAACTATACCGACCATAGCTCATTTATTAGTTTGTTTTGTTTAATTAATAAAGGGTATCTTAGACAATCCCATATATTTTTGGTGAAACCTGTAAGACCACAACTTCTCGGGTATAATAGTATAGAAAGATAATAATGTAAACTAAATCATGACTTTCATTAAAAGAAAATAAAAATCATGAAAAATTAACTAAAACTATATGATAGCTTAACTAAAAATTATATATATATATATATATATACTGTTGTAAAAATAAAGAACTTTAGAGAGAAAAGATGGGAGAACAGTGTGTCTTTTTCCATTCCATAGAGCCTCTATTTATAGGCTTTAAGTGATAAACATTTACATCAGATAAACATCTTATGATAAATACATTATCACTAAGATAAATACAGGAAAATAAAATGAGTATTTATCTAGCTAATATTATATGATTATCTATGGAGATAAATACATGAAATGTGGTATGTAGTTATCTGATGAGGACATTCACATTATCTGCAACACTCCCTCTTGGATGTTCGCAAATCAATGATAAGCTGCCTCGTTAAAACCTTGCTAGGAAAACCCAGTGGGATAAAACCTAAGCGAAGGAAAAAGAGTACAACCTTTTCTTGATCATTGAAATAGCGTTGGACGTGCGTATGTTGCCTCATTAAAACCTTGCTAGGAAAAACCCTGTGGAATAAAAACCTAGTCGAAGGAAAAAGAGTACAACGCACATATGTCCGATGTACTTGGATGCTCCTCCTGATGATTGCATCCATTAATTTAATAGTTGAGAAAATCGACGAAGTCCAATACCATGTACAAATTTCTGAAATGAACATTTTGGTAAGGCTTTGGTGAAGAGATCCGCAAGGTTGTCACAAGAACGGATCTGTTTGACTTCGTTTTCCCGATTCTTCTCAAGTTCATGCGTGTAGAAGAATTTTGGTGAAATGTGCTTGGTTCTATCACCTTTGATGTATCCTCCTTTGATTTGAGTAATACAAACAGCATTATCCTCATACATGATAGTTGGAATATTTGTTATTAGAGGTAGATCACAAGTACTATGGATATGTCGTATTACTGATCTTAACCAAACACACTCTCGACTTGCTTCGTGGAGGGCAAGTATTTCTGAGTGATTGGAAGATGTAGCGACCAATGTTTGTTTTGTAGATCTCCATGAGATCGCAGTATTTCCACAAGTAAATACATATCCAGTTTGGGAGCGACATTTGTGCGGGTAGGATAGATATCCAGAGTCCGCATATCCAACAAACTTTGGGCCATTGGGGGATTCACTTGAATAAAATAGGCCCATATCAGTTATTCCACGAAGATAGCGTAAGATATGCTTAATACCATTCCAATGTCGATGTGTTGGAGTGGAGCTATATCTTGCTAACAAGTTTACCGAAAAAGCTATGTATGGTCTTGTACATTGTGCTAAGTATAGTAAAGCACCTATTGCACTAAGATATGGTACTTCTGGACCAAGGACCCTTTCATTATCTTCTTTAGGACGAAATGGGTCTTTCTCAGTGTCAAGAGACCGAACAACCATTGGGGTACTCAACGGATGAGCTTTATCCATATTAAAGCGTTTCAATACCTTTTCGGTATATGTTGATTGATGGACAAAGATTCCTTTGTCACAATGCTCGATCTGCAGGCCGAGACAGTATTTGGTTTTTCCAAGGTCTTTCATCTTAAATTCATCTTTTAAGTATTCGGCAGTTTTTATGAGCTCTTCAGGAGTTCCAATTAAGTTCATATCATCGACATAAACTGCCACTATGGCAAAATCATAATTTGACTTCTTTATGAACACACATGGGCATATAGGATCATTGATATACCCTTCTCTTATCAAATATTCACTAAGATGATTATACCACATTCGTCTAGATTGTTTTAACCCATATAGTGATCGTCTCAATTTGATAGAGTACATATTTCGTGGTTTTGTTTTAATTGCTTCAGACAATTTGAGACCTTTTGGGACTTTCATATAAATATCAGCATCCAAATCTCCGTATAAGTATGCAGTAACAACATCCATAAATTGCATGTCGAGTTTTTCTGAAACTACCAGACTTATCAAATATCTGAATGTGATTGCATCCATAACGGGAGAGTATGTTTCATCAAAGTCAATTCCAGGCCTTTGAGAAAAACCTTGTGCAACGAGTCGTGCTTTATATCTTGCAATCTCATTTTTCTCATTACGCTTTCTCGTAAACACCCACTTGTAACCTACAGGGTTCACATTGTGCGGTGTTTGGACTACAGGTCCAAATACGCCACGTTTTTCTAAAGAGTTCAACTCAGCCTGAATTGCATCTTTCCATTTAGGCCAATCATGCCTATGTCTGCAATCATCAACAGATCTAGGTTCAAGATTATCATCAGCTTTAATGATCTCAGTAGCTATTGCGAATGAAAATATATCATCAATGATCATTTCATCGCGATCCCACAATTCATCATTGCATGCAAAATTTATAGAAATTTCTTTATTGTTCGGTACCTGTGCCTCTTATGGGGCTTGGGTCTCATTATGGACCATGTCTTGTTCTAAGACTGAACAATCATTAAGTGTGGGTTCGCAATTTTCGTTGGAATTTACTTTTAATTTCCTCTTCCGGGGAACTGTATCTTTTGAACCTATTGGTCTGCCACGCTTCAGGCGTGCAACAAAAGAATCATTTGCTGGCACATTTGATTGTCCAACTGGGACATCAATCCTTGCGGGTGTATTCATAGCTGGTATATGTGATTTTCTCACTTTTGCTATATCTGTAAATGCATCGGGCATTTGATGAGCAATCTTTTGAAGATCAACTATCCGTTGTACTTCATTTTCACAATGCATAGAACGAGGATCAAGATGAGACATAGTGGATACATTCCACGATAATTCACGCCGTTCTTCAGGAACGGTGGTTTTTTCTCCCCCTAACGGCGGGAAGACTGTCTCATCAAAATGACAATCCGCAAAACGTGCGGTAAAGATATCACCTGTTAAGGGTTAGAGATATCTAATGATAGAGAATGAATCAAAACCAATATATATCCCCAGCCTCCGTTGAGGACCCATTTTAGTGCGTTGTGGAGGTGCAATGGGTAAATATACGGCACACCCAAAAGTTCGTAAATGTGAAATATTTGGCTGGCTCCCAAGTGCTAATTGTAAAGGGGAGTATTGATAATCATTCACTAGTCTCAGTCGAACTAATAACGCAGCATGTAAAATAGCATGTCCTCATGCATAAACTGGCAACTTTGATTGCATAAGCAAAGTTCGAGCAATCAATTAAAGGCGCTTGATAAAAGCTTCTGCTAAACCATTTTGGGTATGGACATGAGGAACATGATGTTCAACATCAATGCCAACCGACATACAATAGTCATTAAAGACTTGAGACGTATATTCACCAGCATTGTCAAGTCGAATCAACTTGATAGGATCATCTGGAAACTGGGCTCGTAATTTAATTATCTGAGCCAATAGCCTAGCAAATGCAACATTACGAGTTGACAAGAGGCAAACATGTGACCATCTACTAGATGCATCAACTAGAACCATAAAATAACGAAATGGACCACATGATGGTTGAATGGGCCCACAAATGTCCCCTTGAATTCTTTGCAGAAATTATGGGGATTCTATATCAAGCTTTAAGGGAGATGGTCTGATAACCAACTTTCCTTGTGAACAAGCTATGCAAAGATTTTTGTTAGATTCAACCAGATGTTGAGTCATTAATGGATGCCCACAAGAATTTGAAATAATCCTACGCATCATAGTGGATCCAGGATGACTTAACCGGGCATGCCAAAGCATGAAAATATTTGGGTCAATGAACTTCGGGTTCATGACAGCATGGGCCTCAATAAATTTTATAGTTGTATAATACAACCCAGATGAGAAAGCAGGGAGTTTCTCCAATATACGCTTATGGCTGTAAATATTGGATGTAATGCAAAGATATTCAGCATTATGCTCAGTTGTAGTTTCAATGTGATATCCATTCAAACGAATATCTTTAAAACTAAGCAGATTTCTTCTGGATCTGCTTGAGAATAGAGCATTGCTAATGGACAGTTGAGTTCCATTGGGTAACGTAATATGGGCTCTTCCGGAGCCTTCGATCAGGTTTGCAGAACCTGATATAGTGGTTACCCTAGCTTTTGTTAATTCTATATTGAAAAAATACTTCCTATCTCGAAGTATAGTGTGCGTAGTCGCACTGTCTACAAGACAAATATTTTCGCCATGATTTTGACCACCGCAGTCCATATTTAATGCCTTCCAATAAAATAAATGAAAATAATTACTTTCAATTTAAAGAAATAACCACGACATTTTATTCGATAATAAAAATTATTCTTACAGGTGCAAAACCTGAAAAACAACTAAATAAAAGTAACAGATGCAAATTTGAAACTAATCCTAAGGAAAGCAATAAAACTGATTAAATAAACGACAAATTAATTGGGATGGACAACCCCACCACCAATCATAGCATCAAAAGACTTTGCATCGGTGTCAGCGAAGAAATCAGAGACATCAAGATGACTTATGTCCACTGGGTCTGAAGTGTCCATTGGGTCATGAACTTGGTCAACATAATTGACTTCAACCTTCCCCTTTAAAGAGGCTTGGTAAAGGTCTACCAAGTGCTTGGGCGTGCGACAGGCACGCGACCAATGTCCAGTCCCACCACACCTGTGACAGGCACC